>APFE030947743.1:152289-172588 GCA_000404065.3 Pinus taeda | reverse complement strand
GGTTGGGTTATATTGTGACTCCTTAGACTCCTATATATAGAAAGGAGGTTTTGTCATTTGAATCATCCAAGAATTGTTCATTTATGTAATGTAAAGGAGGTTGCCTCCTCGAAGAGGCTAAATTCTAAGGCATTGATCTATCTTTTCTATCTTTTTCTTGAGCTGGTTTCATAACAGAATGATAGGTGGGTTTACCACTGAATTCGCGATTGACACAACTGTGAGTTATAGCGAAGCAGAAAGGCACTTTCTCCAAGGACTGCGAGGTAAGTACATAAAATCATTGAATGCCTGGATTAAAATGTTGTTATGTGAGAAATGGTTATGCACATTCATTGATGTCTAGGGTAACATGGAGTGGAAGAGGCTACCGAGGGACTGAAGGATTAGAGAATAGTCCCCTGATTTCTATTTCACAAGAAAGTGACGAGGAGCTCATAGGGTTCTCTGCAAGAAGCGCAATCTGATTGATAAAGCAACGCATTCCACTGGTACTATCGCCATCCACACCATTGCCCACTTCACTTACATCAAACCCATCTTCTCCTACCCCACCACCGCCACCACCGAGGGTTGGAATGGTGAGTGTGATCAAGTTTCCGATATTTAAGGGCATAGGAAACGAGGAACCAGATCAGTTCTATTTTGTGGTGAAGGTTGTATGGGAAGCCCAAGGTGTGACAAATGATAATATCAATAAGGATACTCTAGTAAGCATGTTCCAGGATCGCATGCTAACGTGCTATATAAAATACTCTAGTGATCACCTGAATGCGGGAATAGCGGCAATCCAGGATGCATTGAACAAAGAATTTAGTTGGCCAAAATCAGAGACACAGTCGATCATCAGGTTCAAGGAGATCGCAATGCTACTTGGTGAAACCCCATGGGATTTGGATCAGAGATTGAAGAGTACAATCCATGAGGCTAACATGACATTGACGGATGTGCAACACTGTGCGTGGTTTGTGGCATCTTTGACACCACATCTGAGGACAGTGCTATGACAACAAAATATCTCAACCCAAGTTGAAGAATTAGAGACAACAATGAGGTTGCATGAAACTCCAATATAGGATATGGGGTTGGTAGTTCAGCAAATCCGCGTGCAACTACAAAACCTATGCTTAGAAATGCAAAGTTTCAAAAAAGATAAGGCACCCCAGTCAGAGGCGCATGCAGAGGTGTGGTGCATAAAATGTAAAGGCCAGGGCCATGATAAGGATCACTATTTGATATTCGCAAACTATCTAGCAGGAGGGGGACCAATTCCATTACGACTAGAGGCACAAGTAGGGCCAAGCTCGCTGGTCGCACTCTGGTGTGTGATCTACCAGGTGGGGGGGAAGCACACCACATATAACTGTCATCTATTGTAGAAACTTATACAACCCCCTCAGTAGCTATTTTGAAATTTTTGTAGATCAGTGGGCCATGATGAATGCAATTTCCAAAGTTATGAGTTACTGATGGATCAGACACCTACTTATAGGATGCAAACTGAAGTGTGAGGTCAGGATCCAACTGCAGAAATAGCGCAGGGTGGATTCTAGGGACGCGAATGGGGACGAGGAGGAATGGGAGTTGGACAAGGGTGGGGACAACCAATCTGCTACAATTGTGGAGGACCTGGGCACTACGTGTGGGATTGCACGAACCCAACCAAAACATGTTTCCTGTACTGTTACCAATTCAATCATGAAGCCGTAGATTGCCCCACACTAATTGCACAAATGTGGGAAAAAGGGGTGCTTCAGGCTACTCCCACTCATAACATCCAAATGATGAAGGCATAACTATACGAGGAGGATCCTAACATGAACATGATGCTTAGAAGTGGTGCAACTACAGGAGAGGATAAGGGGAAGTAACATAAGGAGGATGCATGGGTTTGCAAGGCCCCTACAAAGCAACCTGAATTTGATTTGAGACATGCGAAGGAAACATCTATGGAAGCTAAGAAGAGCTTCACGAAGGCTTCTACTTTGGGTAGCAAGGATCAAACTGAGCTGGAGGTGGATACTTATATGCTAACTACCTTTTTAGAGACATGCATGAACCTACTATGGGACACTAAAGTAGTGAAGGGATTGCAAGAATTGGTAACTAGATGCGTAAGGTCAGGTGAACCACGCATGATCAAGAAACTAGGTAAGCATGCTTTGTGTACTGGGCAAGAAATGCGGTTGACTGCCCAGATTGGTGACTATGAGATGGATCAGGTCATTTGGGACTTGGGGTCAGCTGCAAATGTCCTACCTAAACAGACAAGGGAACGCATGGGCAAACCCACATTACAATGGTCTCCTATTCAATTACAGATGGAGAACCAACAAAATATCTTTCCCATGGGGAGATTACAAGGAGTCATAGTAGATATAGAAGGTGTGATCACACAAACAGACTTTGAGGTAATAGAAATTGTCGATGGCAGTAACCCTTACCCAGCCCTATTAGGGATAGACTGAGAAATGGACATGAATGGAGTCATTAATTTAAAAGACGAAAAGATGATATTTGAGAAGAAGTCTCTAGACGTAGTCGCTCTGCTAGATCCGACTGAAGGAACGTGCTACACTAAACCCATACATGCCGATGAGATTGATGAGGACTTGGATCATATCTACTAGATCATAGCATAAGATCAGGATTGGGTAAATCCAATAGCAGATGGGAGAATCTCATGGGAATGTGACAATTTCTGTACATCGGACTTCGATGAAGTGATTGAGAGATGGCAGAACCAATTGCATGAGGTAACAATGCTAAATTGTAATATGATGGTTAGATCACTACGTCATGTAACAATAGAAGCAAGGGAGCAGCCAACCAGTGAGGGTGCAACGAAAGCAGAGGAACTTGTAGACCATTGTGAAATGGAAATTTTGGAAGAAAAGTAGCAGGGTGCACCAACGGGGCCGCCGTATGCAACAATTGCAAAAGGGTGGAGTATACACCAAAAGACTAGCGAAAGTGGTGCGAATATAGGAGGCACACATGCATACAGGTTAAAAGAAAAAATGCAGGGAGCATTCATCGACAACGTAGGGTGCAGGTGTATGGTGTGCTAACACCTAACTACATACGAATCAAAAATCTGAATTCACTGTAGCAATGCAGTCTGCCAGCTATCCGCAACAAAGCTAGTAGGAAAATAGGGGGGAGCATGAACAACTTCTGCCTGATAAGACGATCCACTAGGAATATGCGCATACCAGGGATTTAATGGGCCTATCACAGGAGAAAGGCGAAGGTGAGCTTCTCGATAGTAAGACAACAGGGAACCTAGAATGGCCATAGTAGTAGCAGGCTTCACGAAATCTATGAAGAAGGGGTACAACTGACAAGGAAAAGCATGATGTTGGGGGAAAGAATCAGAAAAATGAAAAGTGGCATCACACCCGCAGGTCGTACGAATTTGCACATAAGGGAACCAGGTTTGGCCAAGTATACCTTGGTAATAGAGCAAGCCGCAACCCTGCTATCATGGTTGTAACCGCACCAACAGAGGAGTGTATCCCAAATAGCAACACCTAATGAGACAATGGATACGAAGGCACTCAAAAGGTGCCCATAGCCCGAGCTAGTAGGAATACTGAGACCTCGCAATTGGGGCGTGACCACATGACTAGTTGTGGAAAGCACAATATCACCACCATGAGCAGCTAGAAGTGGGTATCAGACTATAAACAAGGCTGCGGGAGGCCAGTGCAAAAAGAAGGTTCTAGGCAGGGCCATTCGATTAGCAATATCGTGGCTGCATCGAAGGGCTTGCGCTATCACGTGGGGAGGTGACCATTAACATTACTATTCTTGACAAGAACTTTGAGTTACGATGGAAGGGAGCGAGTAGAGGGTCATTAAGGCAGGAGTTCTGAATAAGATACGCAAAGATCTGCCGCCTAGATGATATTAATGAACTGGAATTTGAGGGAAGGGATATATTCAAATTCATGAACCCATGGACAACACTGGGATATTTGAGAGTTGAACCAGTAAAGACTAACAAACACCCAGCTACCAGGCACCCCATGAATACCATGGCAAGAACCCAAGCATGGTTTGTTGAAGAGCTGTATCCAAACCAGGAGGAGCCCAATGAAGTGGCTATGACCCCCGAGGTTCCAAAGTCCCCACGCAAACCGCAGCCTTGGAAAGACAAGTAGATGATGGGGCCAGTCAGGGTATCATCGAGATTCAGTAAATTGTCAGTAGCTAAAAAGGGAAAAGAAATCACCACCGAACTTGAGGAGGATGAAGAATATTTGCAAGCTCTGATTGCTCAGATTGAAGCACAAGATGAGGAAGAAGAGGATGCATTCCAAATACCTTCACCAGCCCCATATGTCTCTCCATGGAACGGGACGACTAAGATATCGAAGGACTTGCATGCTGCGAAGAGTACGCTCCAGACCCCACTTCTTCCGGATGAGATAAGGTTTGATGGTTTTTCGCTGGGCTGAGTACCAAGTATCATGTTCGAATATTGGGATCTTGCGGATAGTGAAAAGTTCCCCCAATTGGCTGCGGACAAATTACTACCATGGAAGTGGTTACTGGGTGTGGAAAAGGCGGGAGTACTTAATCTTAGATGGATACCCCACTATCATCGCACACCATCACTGTTTTTGTTATCTGACAGTTACTCTGTCTGGTACATGATGGGTATCTCTGGTTGGAAGAGCCAATTCCTATAATAGCCGATTTAGTACACCGAAATACTCACCTACCTATTAAAGGGAACGACCCCACAAACATAGCCAGATTCACAAGTAGCGATGTGGGTCTCGCAGAAGCAATAAAGGCTAAATATAAGCTGGAAAAACGAAAGCATGGGTATGTAATAGCAAGCATCAAAGACCGAGGGGTGTGAGTCACCACCTAGCTACTAGCCAGTAAAATCATGAGGAAATGCCATGTAGATGAGGTGCCAGCCCCTATCATTGTGCTTGCGAAGCAGTGTGCAAAAGGAGTCCAGTTCAGCTGGGCATAGTTCTTATGTGACGGTTTTTTGACAAATTGTAAGGAAGCGCAAGAAAAAGGTAAGACTTTCCATTATGCATGGTTGCTACTATCAATCCTTCTGGTTGCAGGAGAACTTCCACAGGGTAGCCAGTTTCCCAGCATTGAGCACAATGTACCTAAAGTAGTGCAGTATACCTTGCTCTGGGCTATAAAGGACTCTACAAGGGTTTAGGAGATCAAGGTATTTTGGATATTCATGGAAGTGAGTATCTAGACATGGATCGCTTGCAGACCATGGATGTCACCAATAGTCTACAACAATTTGCAAAGCACAGCTAGGTTCAAAGAAGACATGCACAACCTATTTATCCGGGCACAGAAGGATCCAATGGAAACATGGGTCAAGCTTCCATTCATTGCAACGGACGATGCAATTTACCAGGTATTGGCAGCATGGCCTCCAGAATGGCATGCCCTGGACATGGCCACATTGGAAAAAATGGCAACAAAGTAGCAAAAGAAGGAAATCCAACTGCGACTCGCTAAACTGGTAGAAAGGACACGTCAGGGACAAAAGCTCACTTCGCATTAGGAGGCGAACCAGGAAGTAATTGCTGATAAAATAATGGAAGATCAGGAAATGTCCTCAAAACAAGACATGCAGAAGGACTCAGAGACACAGGAACACATAGACTTCACCAAAAAAGAGACCCAAGGCAAAAGGCCGCGCAGTAAGGAATCGCCACATGCATGCAAAAAGTCAAAAACAAAAAAGACTTTGGACAAAGAATTTCTTGACAGGAGTGAACCAACGTGCAAAGTCGCTACTGGTGCATTGGAGGAGCTGATGACAGAACAAACAACTGTATTGGGGGAGCTCAGAGTGCAGTTACAAGCATTATAGGTACGACCCTCGAGAGGGATGATACCAAACCTAGCAGATGATACAACCACAGCTGAGCAAATGATGCGTAGTCACATAATGAACACTTTAGTGTTGCCAGCAGGTGTTGTCTTAACTAAAGCTGAGGGTGACATGTGAAGTTGGAGGTTGAATTTGACTACTTTGCCTCGAGAAACCCTTTACCAACTGCAGGATGGGGTAACTGTTGAGTTGCGTACCAAGGAAGGCTGCACCCTCCAAATATTAATGGAGCATAAGGAAAATTTGGAGTAGGTCAGCCTGTAGCATGATGAGTTGGTCGCCCACAACCACGAAGTGGAAATAGTCATGGCGGAGGCTTGTAGCAAGGTACTAGAGTTGGCTGTCCTAACGAAACTTCCAATAACTAACAAGATTCATCATATGACTGTAGGATTTTGTACAACCCAAGAGGAGGTCGCGAAAGCTCAATGGGAATTAAATTTGTAAATCGCGGAGCTAATACTAAAGGTGCAACCATCCACACCCACGGAAGTTCAAGAGTAGCACCGCGACAAAATTCAAGCAGGATTGGAAGTCATAAATCGCGTGGTCCAAGATTGCTTGGGATTTTTGGATCAGTCCCTCCTTATGCTCACATCCCTAAAAGATGACCCAATGCTACAGCAAGTCAAAACAAAAGCGGGGGAGTTACAGCAGGCATATGAAAAAGTCTAGGGGATTGTGAAAACAATCAACATCACACAACGATTGGCCAAAATGAGGGAGGCCGAGGTTCAAAAGGCACAAGTTGACATTGCTTGGCAGAAGGAAGCAGTGCTTAAAGAATGCATCCAGCCTTGGCTTGATGAGGCATTCATGATTTCCACCAACATCGAAGGAAAGTTAGCACACATGTAGGTAGCATCTGAACCTAGGAAAGCAACAAAATCTAATATTGATGCATCTGGTGGCTCGCGTATAATAGGTAAAGCAGATGGCGGATGATTTTGTTGTGAGGGTAAGCAAAGCACAGAAGTTGTTGAATGACCTTCGCACGAAGATTGCTACACTAGCTGAGTGACTCAGGATGAGTCACGTTGATTGTGTTGGGGGCCTGTTAGGTAGCAAAGGCCCCGTGTAAGGGTTTTGGGGCTCAAAGCCCACAATTTTAGGTAAAAGTATGGTAAAAAATTTGTGAAGTGCACGGAGCGTGTATTGTAACAAGTCAAGTCAAAGGGTTGTCTGCCCGAGAATAATGTAAAATAATAGGAAGTGAGTCGGCCTACCCATGGTCTGCAAACCATGGGAACGTATAAATAGAGAAAGGCTCTATGGCTAGAGGTCAGTTTTCTTTTGGATCTTGAATATAAGGGGTTTTGGAGATAATATTCTCTCAACATCTGTAAGTTTGAGTCAAGGGTGTGGGTAGATAGATAGAGGCTCTACAGCTTTGTGTGCAGAGGCCTGGGAGAGTATGTAACTATGCACACAAACCCTTGTAGCTGAGTGCGCAGGGCAGATCTAGTTGTATTGATGGAAGATATTAATAAAAATAAGTTATTTCTGAAATATCACAAATCTATTGTATTTTGGTTTATGCATATGGTATATGAGTTTATGTATTTAAAGAATTATGATTGCACGCACTGGGTTTTATTGTTAAATGTTTGCTTATAGACTGTAACAAGAAGATCAGATCTGTAACAATCTCATTAATAAGGAAAGCGCACTTGTGCGGATCTACGCGAAAGCCCAATAAAAGTACAGAGTGGCACGAGGCCGCGGAATGGTTCGCGACCCTCCAGACCACATCAAGACATCCCAAGGGTGTGGAAACCTGGTTCCAACAACCTCCCCTACTACCTCGGGTGAGACCTCAGTCTGCACTCCATGGGCTATCGCTGAAAGGGTCAGTAGCTGCGGGATTTTTTTGGCTAATAACTCTTCTGAACCTGGGTCAGGGCCCAATAAGCCAACAATCATCTTATTGATGACCTCTGTCCGGTCATCCATCGGGTGATGGAATCTAGTTGACTTGGTGAGCTTGGTTTCCAATAGTGTCCAAAGGCTTGAACAAAATGTGCTCAGGAACCTACTATCCTGATTTGATATAATGGTTTGCAGGATCCCAAAATGTACCCGCACTTGTTCAAAGAAGAGTTTGGCAGTGTCCTCCATTGTGATACTCTTTTTGCATGCTGCCAATATAGTTATTTTAGAAAATTTGTCCATGGCCACAAATATAGAGTCATTACTGTTGTCGATTCTAGAGAGCAGTGCCTAGAACATCTAGATCTGATGTGTCTCTGACAGTTCTTCAAATACTAGAGACATCACATATAACTTTTCTTATATAAAAAAATTTATCGGTTCAGTCATCGAAGAAATACATAGTCCATAATCTCTCTGTACACTCACATATACATATGATACCCAGAAACATTAATGATAAGTCGAGAAGGCCAAACAACTCAAGGAGTTATAGATCAATTGCTTTCGTAGTAGTATGAAAGGAGACAAAAAAGAAGGAATAATCCATCATGTAGAGCTCAAAATATCAAGAATTCTACACTTTCAGAGTTAGGAAAGACATAATGGATAAGAAGAAGGAATAAATGCAAGGATTCATGGAGCGCAATTAAAGAGTTAATTTTCAGAGGCTCATATAGGCATTTGTACTAATGTATTAATTCAAATGAATATGTAAGAAAGAAGGAAACATATTTGGCAGCTACATAATGTGGAATCTAAGAATAACATGAACATTATGGAATTGTAATAGAGAGAAGACATATTGTAATCCTGGAACAAAGGAATCACCATGATTTTCATTAATAATATGATAGATACATTCTTCCACAAGTAGAGACGTTCTCAAAAATAACATAGAGTTTTCTTTCACTAAATTTTGAACAATTAATGATGGCATGTTGAGAGTTGGACGAGGAGGCTTCAAAAAATGATGAAACAGTGGCATCAATAGCGAGGGTTTTCTCCTTCCAAACTCTTATGAAAATTAGTTTTTTCTATGTCAAGTACAGATATCTCCATCTATATTTGACCTATAAAAATTGTTTCTTAGAAGAGATTGGAAGGAGAAAACCCCCGCTACTGACGTCAATATTTTGTCATTTCTTGAAGCCTCCTCGTCTAGCTCTCAACATGCCATCATTCATTGTTCAAATTTTACTCCTAAGGTCTTAATCTATCCTATTGAAGATGATTTAGCACACCATATTATTCCATAAGAATTTAAGGAAGAAGACGTCTTAGTTACTACTCCGTTCATTTCATTTCCCTCTCCCACTGAGGTTGGAAAAGGTACAACCATCCTCACTAGCAGTAATATTCATCACACTAGCAATTCCACTGTTCCCAGTTTAATTACTCCTACTGTTGTTATCCTCATGTAATTATCTTTGGTAAATATTGCTTCATCCCCATTAATACAGATGGCAGTCCTGGGCTTCTTACTGAATAAGTATGCCCCTTTAGACCTGCCTCAACCCCTAAGTGCCATGCCTAAGGACTACCTCAAGCTTTTACCTAGGTCCAATGGGGAGGATGATACCACAACACAAAGACATATCAACACCTTCTATTCCTTTGTAGAGAATCTAAAAGTGGAAAAATTAGATGTTGTTATGAGGATTTTTGTTGAGTCCCTTGATGGTGAAGCCCAAAAATGGTTAAAGGCATTGCCAATTCTTCCATTACCACCTGGGAAGAGATTGAAAACTCCTTCACATAGAAGTGGGTTGAAAGAAAATCATGAATATTTCCTCACATAATTTAATGCTATAAAGAAGAAACCATACGAAGCTATCTTAGAATTTATAAAAAGGTTTAACAAGTAGTATAGCAACTTGCTTGTTGAGATAAAACCTCCTCAGGCTACTGCTCCAGTGGTATTTGTGGGAGCATTTGAGTCAAAATTTGGTTTTACTCTAAGAGAGAGGAAGTCTTGCATATTGGACCACCTCCATATTGATGCACTCGAGGTAGAGTAAAATTTCACTTCCGCAGGGAAATCAAGAGGTGAGAATGACCTTGTGGAAAAGAAATAGGGAAAAGAGGAAACATCACCCTCTAGTCGGGTGAAAGAGTCACAAGAACTAAAATGGGAAGAAATAGATAATATGATTAAAAAATTATCGCATATATTAGTAAATATTGATCTAGAGGACAAAAGTCTCCCCAAACAGAATGCCCAAGGCTGAATTGAGGCTATAGTCCATAATACAGAAGACCACTTTTCTAGATACTACAAAGGGAAAGAAAAGATTAGTTCAATCAGATCCCTCCTCCATTATACATAAAATATGACCCAAATGAAAAGCCACAAGACACCCATGAGATCCAGGGTAACTTGTACTCTTCCTTCTCAGAAGGGGAACAAGAAAATAGAATTCATCACGAGGTGGGCCACTATACTGATGAAACAATCAATGAGGAGGAAATAGGTCACTATTACAAAAAATTCGTAGATTTCATGTAGGCACAATTACACCAGAGGTATGATCTCAGATCCTCAAGAAAAAGATCAAGGGAACCAGATCAATAAGAAGGCATTTCTCCCCAAGAGACTCCCACAACCCCCAAGAAAGGGAAAGGGAAACTAAGCCCCAACACATCCAAGGTAAAAGCCTCTTTAACTCAGGAAGGAAATAGATCTGAAGAACAAATAGAGGAGAAGCCATCAGCTCTAGTGAAATATACCATTGAAAAAGAAAGAGAACAAATATAATACGGGGGAATGGAGAAAGGCCAATCTATCTTCAATCTTCAGAGGCAACTTGAAAAGGTAAAAATCTGTGTTCATCTAATTGAACTCCTAAAAAAACCCACTTATAAAGCCTAAGTATCTCAGTTCATGCTTCCATTCACCTTAGCACCATCCCATGAATGTTTAAACCTTCAAGAGGAAATACCCATGGTCGTGTTTGGACCTCATGTTGAAGAACTAGATCCTTCTATTACACCCTTCTATGTAACCCTTGTGATACATGACCTCCTACTTCATAAATGCATGGTGGAATCTGGAGCCTCACATAACCTCATGCCCTACACTGTGATCGAGCAACTTGGTTTACAAATCTCCATGCTCTATAAGGACCTCTACTCATTCGACTCTAAGAGAGTAAAATGCGTGGGAATGATAAAATACTTGGTATTGAACCTAGCTTAGATTCTTGTTAAGAGTGTAGTAATGGATATAGTGGTAGCTGATATCCCTGCTCGATTAGACATGCTTCTATCCAGGTCATGGGGTTCCAAATTTGGGGATTCTATCAAGCTAGATCTAACTTATGTCACCATTCCCACCTTTGGAGGTGAAGAAAGAAGGTTTTATAGAGAGTCAAGGTTCATAAAAATAGTGACCAGAGTTGCAGGTTCAAAGAATTCCCCTGTATATGGGAAAGAGAGTGACCTTTCTTGTCTGCTACTAGAAGAAGATGAGAAATTTTCAAAAGAAACACAAGTACATATAGCAGTCTAGTTAGATGATCAACACAAAGATAAAGGAAAAGTATGTAAATTATACTTTGATGGGGCTAATTCCAAAGAAGGAAATGGAGCATAGGTATTTTTGGTATCCCTTGAGGGTAGACTGATCTCGATTTCATTTAAGATGGAATTTGAAGAAACAAATAATGTGGCAGAATATGAAGCATTTCTCATTGGGTTGCAAACAACAAGGAACATGAATATTGAGTGATTGACTATATATGGGGATTCCGAGCTAGTTGTGACGCAGTTTAAAAATCAGTGTGAGGTTAAGCACCCTAAATTGAGGACTTACAAGAATGAGGTATGGGACTTAATAGAAAATAATTTCCATGCTTGGTAGAAGGGAGGATAGATAGATATTCCTTGGAGATGGATTCCCAAGGCTGATTGGGAGTAGGCAGAGGAGTGTATATGCTTTGATTCTTGATGTTTGGTTTGGCGATGGCACATGTAGTGTAGGATATTATATATTTCACAACATCCTCTCAAAGTTTTAGCCAATAAAAATAATTTTGTAGCACGACCATAGTTTTACTCACACTAAAGTGTCTTGTGACTTGACTGTAGTCTACCTCCCAAATCATCTTGGCATGCTCGCTTGAAGGAAGACAAAGGTGGCCCAAGTAGCATAATAATGCATCTTGGAGGTGAAAATTGGGAACTTTCTTTCCATTCAATAACATTTGGTATATGGAGCCAAAATTTGAATCATTTTTGTATAATTATGACCACCCATAGGTCTCGTGGCCAAAAGAGTTGAGAATAGTAGTCAGTGCCACAACTAGGGGTCATTTGAGGCAGTTTGCAACATGATTGGTGCTACCATTTTTTATTTAATGTTCAAGTGGAATTGTTGCAGATATGTAGACCACTTCTGATGGCAATCGTTTTGCAACTTCCATTGTGTCTATATAAACTGAAGAGGTTAGTGATCTCTATGGATGACCATCTCCTTCCCTAGAATGTAATGCTTTCATTGTTAGCAATATTTCATGATGGAATACATCTCTTTATGATAAGTGGGGTACTTCTGAATTGTGTTGGAAAATGTCTTACTATGATAGGCCATTGAGTGCCCATGTTGGGTGAGGAATGCACCAATATCATATTTAGAGGCATTTGTCTCAATTTCAAAAGGTTGCTGCAAGTTTTGAAATGTGATTACGGTGTCGAGAAGAGGCAAAACTTCAACCCAACAAACTCATTCTCGTTAAAATTATGCTCAATATTGACATTGTATCAGTAGGTGGCACTAAGCGAGGAGATGTCTAGGAACTCCATCTCATCATGGATCTATCTATGTAGATAACCGCGATACTTTAGTACCATATGCCACTCAGAATCCTTAATACCCAATTTCATGTGAACTTCATGTATTGGGCCTTTCCCTATCATAGCGTGGTCAACTTTATGTACTTACCTTCATATCTACTGACAGGGTAATATTGTTCCTTGATGGCATTTCAAAAAGAGTTCCAAGTGGTTGTGGTTGAAAACAGTGATGATTCCCTCTCGTCCTTCTACTCACAGTAGGTTTCTTGTCAGTCCTTGACATGGGGGGTGACTTTGAGGAGTGAAAAAGTAATCTTTTCCCTATTGGAAAAATCATGAACTGAAAAATACCCTTCCAACATATTTAACCATCTATCTAGGATGTCTGCATTTATCTAGCCTTCCAATATGGGAATATCAAAGTTGAATTGTACCTTGAAGGGAGTGGTACCTTTAAAGTGGCTACTAGATGAAGGTGTGTGGTGAGCTCTAGTATTGCAGCAATAATGTTGCAACTCCTGGGGCTTCCTTCTTTACTTTTATCAACCCGGTAGTTCGTAACAAACTTAGAAGAGATGGTGTTGTATGCACAAGTACTAGCTCTTACTGCAGGCTGTCACTTGATCAACTCGTGCAAGTTTGCTAGGAGCTTAAGACAACTTCTATGAGTTCTCAAAGAATCTTTTACTGTGATGGAAGAAAGGTAACTCTATAGAGGCTATTCTACTTGTAGAAAGAGAAGGAAAACTGAAATGAAACACAAACCCTAGCAAACCCTATTTGTGGAAGAAAGGGATGGAAACTACTAAAATGGATGCCATTAACTTCTAAAAAGGTAAAATGCATTTATTCAAGCTACTTCTGAAGAGAGATGGGAAGAAATCATCTTTTTGTACTTTTGAGTATTTTTATGTGGAATTATTATGCTTATGGTTTGACTGGTTGTGATTGTGCAGAGGTTTGGTGGAAAAGGACGATGGAATTGGATTTTACAGATGGGGAGGAAGTTGTGGAGAGGTCCTAAGATGTCCCTAGTACCCTTCTAGAGACTTCCATTATGATCAGACTTCGAAAAATCGCTCGCATGAACTTCTACAGGAGGCTATAGGGGATCTACAAGAGTTTCTACAAGAGAATCTACAAGACGAGGCCGAAAATGGTTTTTGGAGGTTTGAAGGTGGAAAAATGGTGGGAAAAGGGAAATGAAGGCTGGATGAAGGTGTTGGAGGGTTGAGGACTCTGTAAATGAAGATCAAGAATGAAAGAGAGGGTTGGATTTGTTCAAAGGGGAAGAAAGAAACTTTGTACAAAAACGAAAAAATTAGGGTAGATTGGTGAAATGAGGTGAATGAGTGGGGAAATCTTGAGAGATGAACTGGTACAGGTTGTGCTATGGAGGAATGATAAGCTGGAGTGTTCTACAAGTGAGTTGCACACTTACTTCCCAAAACTGACCTAAGCAAGAACCGAAAAAATAGAGTTTGTCTATTTTGACCTAAAATCTAACCTAAAAATAGAGTATTGTTGAATTATAACTTTATGAACAGAGAGTTATGCTAGAAATCCATGGTAAATGAACATGAAATTATCTAATCATGTGGATCCAAGCAAATATCAACTTCTCCAACTCAAAACATCACACTAGCAATTGCATGAAAGGCAAAAACTGTGTTTTTGGTGGCAACAGTAGTGCCTTGACCTCAAAACATGGTCCCAAGGAGGGATAAAGGAGATCAAGACTTGCTGATAGCATTTTTAGATATTTCTCTATTACTACAACAAACTACTTAATCAACTTGAAGCAAGAGCAACTATTCTAACCATCAAAAGCAACCTATTTTACCAAAGCAAGATTTAACCTAAACAATAGGAATTATCCTATGAATGCAAGCAAAAACATAAAAATACACAAAAGAGGGATGGGAAACTTGGGTTGGGACCTAACCCAAGAGCTTCATACCTCTATAAAAGATCAGTGTTGGTTCAAAGATGGATTCATCTTCATTGATCAAAAAACAATAGTTACATCACAAAACTGTCTGCAAAAAGAGCTCGAAAATGAGCTGAGTGCAGGACTGCACAAAAGTGTGAAAATAGACTATCAAATGGCTAACCTACTGAGGCTTGAAGCCTTCTTATTTATACAGGTGGGGACTCCCAACAGTCCCCCTGAACTTAAGGAACTCGACTGTCTAAACTGAAGTTAATAGTAGCTCTACTAGACTTGCTCGGCTGTCCCTTTGGATCATCATTGTGGCCCTTTGTACTCCGAGCTGCTGGTGGAGAACTCGAGAAAGGGGTAATTAATGAAAGAGACACCCCTCCTATAAGTCCTCAGCCTTGTTTCCTCAATTTTGGCTGCCAATCTGCTCATAAATGCCCAGTCCTTGTCCAAAAATGTCCAATTCTGCAATAAACACTCATTAGACTATGTGGCAAAGTGACTATCCCCATTCACTCTTTTGACATAAATATATTGGAAAAAATGCACAAAACTATTGAGAATGGTAGATTAAATAAGAATAATAGGCATAATGAGCCCATATAGTTACCCATTTCTGGGGCTTATTAGTGTGTCGCCTGTGGGCATCCGCTGAAGGATCTGGGCAAAATTGTCCATCATCGCGTTCCTTTGTTGCTCGAGGGCATATTTGAGAAATATTTTGAAGGGATATCCTACTTCCTCACCTTTATTTTCATTCTCCATCATAGGCCATTGTGGCTTGTGAGGCAGGTCTTGCATTCAACTAGTTCAAGCCCCAACTCCTTATTGCTCATCCTCGTTGGGGACATGGAAAGAAAAACAAAGAGAGAGTTGACCACTCTGATACCAATGGTCCATAATTATTCATGAATGCAACCTAATACATATGTAAACATAAATGCAAAGATACAACAGAAATAAAACTTAATTCATCAATATCAAAGAACTTAAGTATGCTTACATACACAGTGGAAATCAACTAGCTCGGGTGATGGTGGATTATCTCTAAGAAGAGATGCAGCAGTTAAATGCCTCTGAACTGTGTTACAATGAGCCTCAAAGGCCTATTTATCATTAAGAAATAATGGAAACCCTAAACATCCAAAAACCTAACCCTAGGAGATGAAGCGCAAAAACTATGGGCCTCATTGGGGTAAATTGGTACAAGAAGTTATCGAGGTCGTAACTTTGGCATACGATCTCCATTTTACGTACACGATACCTTGTTATAAAGATATATCCAAGGACTATAACTTCAACTACACATATTAATCAAACATTGAAATTTTCCCATTGAAAAAAAAAAACATCATTTATGGCCTCAACATGGCTCCAGAAGTTCAAGACCTAAAAAATGCCAAAAGTAGTAAATTGTCCTACAATTAACGAAACTGAAATACTAAAAGAAGTGATGTCGGGGGTCCAAGTGGAATAGACGGGTGGCTGCCAATATCCACTTGGATCAAGCAAGGACTGGGTGCATGAAACATGTAAGAGATGATCTAGGATCACTATGTGAAGATAACATTAATGTCTCCTCCACTCATGAATTTTATCAGAGATGTAGGAAGATGTGCCTTTGAAAAAAGTGTGACATAATATCTATCTGAATGGCTTGATGAATCAACAACTAGAAATGTTTTAAGAAAGCCATCACCAACGTCAAAAAACGATGGTCAAATTTCTAGGTGAGTTTGATGTACAACTTCACGACATCATTAGTAGTGCATTGGAAAATATGCAATTAGATATTTTCATCTACTAGAGTGTTGGACAAACACCAAAATTGATAGGTGGTGATGTATATTTTGGAATTTTCTCCCAGTTTGTCGTCAAATTTTGGGATGTACGAATGGATTTTGTGTGGCATTGGTGGACATAGAGGATTGCGATATATGGGGTCATTTATGAGCTTATCGAAGTCTAGAAATTGAGGAGATTCCATCAAAGGTATAACTAGGATGGGGAAAGGGTCGATTTTAGGAGATTGTAAAACCATGTGTAGATTGTTGTACCCCAACATTGTAGTTCTAGAAAGTAATAGGGATGGTGGGTTGAGGTTATATACTAGAGTGATAAACTTTAGGCATGGTAGGATTAACGAAGGGAAAAAATTTCCCTTGGGTGATTCCTGTGGTAGCAAAACTCTCTCTAAAATATTAACTTCATCCAAATAAGGGGTTACTAAATCTTGAGAAGTTTCCAAATGGGTTTATGTTGTTGGTTGGAAATTTAACAAAAGTAAAAGTGTCTCTGAAGCTTGAGTTCCCCCTTAAGAGAGGAGTGTTACCATATGTGTTTCGAGTCCTTGTAGATGTCTTCCCCATGAAATAGGTATTGCCCCTAGTCACATTGGTGTCTTATATTGATCCTACAAGAACAATTTAAGTAGATGGGTTACCGGTGAAAGGATTAACAAATTTTGAATTCCCACTTTTGACAAATATAGTGAAATAAGGTCCCCAATTAGAAGGGAAAACTTTCATGGTGGATGTTATTGATGGAATGGGTATATTGACCATAGGAATAGTTGTAGATAAAAATGAAGATACCATAGTGTGTCCCCGTATTGAGAAACCTAGAGTACTAGGAAAAGTGATAGAGGCATTAATCCTACTTAGATACATTTGATGAAGGAGCTAAGTAGCTCCCCAAATGTTGGTTAAATTGAAGGTGCATATATTCCTATGCTCGATGACTTGGTGACACCTAACATCAAAGGGAAAATATGGAAAAGGGAAAAATAATTTAAGGTTATCAGTTTGATATGTTGTAATACAAGACAAATTGGATCAGTAATGTTAAACACACATGGACAGCAAGAGAGATGTGAAATATAAAACATGCAATACAATTTTATTAACAAGAGATTTACATTTATAGTACATTATGTGACCGTTGAGATTCACATCCCAAGGTCTCTTGGACTCCTTTTGTCCATTCGGCTTCCACACTAACCCATTGAGGATTAGGTGTCCAACTTTCCCCCCCTTAATCCGAAGGGTTATGTATGAGTCCAAGAAGAGAGCTGTAATACAAAATGTGCAAAAATGCATGGCAGCACTAGGCTGAATGTGCTCTATAAAATGTTGGTATAAAGGGCGGTGGTTTAAGGATGGCCACCAACACTGGAACGCTTAGTGCAGTTCCCGGAACTCTTCCAAAACTGGCAAGAAGCTGAAGTGTTCTGCTAGAGGAAGTGATCCTATTGTTTTAAAGAGGGAAACCTTCAACCATAAAAAGGAGGTCTCACCTCGCATAAAAACTTCAACCTGAAAAGGGAAGTCTCAACCTGTGATGGTTTAAGGATGACCAACAACTCTGGAATGCTTAATGCAATTCCTGGAACTCTTCCAAAACTGGCAAGAAGCTGGTGTCTTCTGCTAGAGGAAGTGTTCTCAATTTTGTTCCCGGAACTCTTCCAAAGCTGGCAAGAAGCTGAAGTCTTCTGCTAGAGGAAGTGTCCCAAATCGCCAACTGATGGCATGCTCACGGGCATATTTGTCTCTGGCTACAACTCTGAAACTGGTGTGGCAGGTTGTGGCTCAGGCTCGCTTGATGTGGCTTTGAAGCTTGTAGATGACCATCATTTCCCCCCCTGTCAGATAAAAGGTGAGAAGATGGAGAAAACTCAACTGCAAGACTGTTCAATATTCTGGAACAAGTTCTGACATGTGTTTGAAATATCTTCTTGGCTGTTGATGCCCATTGCCAAGAAGCGATCCATCCTAAATGAATCTTTGTTCTTGCAGGACGTTTGTTTCTGAAGCATCTGTGTGAAGAATGACTGGTTTTATGACACTTCTTACATGGATGAATATCAAAACGGTGATCTTTCAGATGGCCAACTCGATCACAGTGTTGGCATTTTACAATCTGTTGTTGTTGTTGTTGTTGTTGTGGAAGAGAGGCAAAGTCTGGAACAGCTGAAGCTGAACTTTCATAAGGAGCAGGTGCACTGTCATAAATGAATCCAGCACTCTAAAACTGAATGGGCTTTGAGTAGTCTGGAATATGAAAGGACAAGTCCTTCTCATATCCAAGACCAGTTCTATGCTTGTTGTGGACAATCTGTTCCCAAGGTCTGATGATGGGCTTGGGAAGTGCAGACTGAACTTCTGCATCTGCATGTATATCTGCTTCTGAAATGAGCACTGGATCTGAATCAACTTGCTGCTTATGGGAGTCTTTTTCAATGTTCTGAACAGAAACAAGTTCAAAATGATGACTCCTCTATTTTAATTCTTCTTGTTGAAGTCGAGATTCAAGATCCAAAAATTCTACCTTTTCTTGTGCATACTGCAGATAAGTTTTAATATCACAGAGAGTGTTCTTGCTGATTTTCACTGTATCATGATCAATAGAATGCATCAAAGTTTTCAAGAATTCTAATACTTCAGTAATTTGAGCCATATTCTCCATTATCAAAATTACACTTTTTAAAAATTGATCACAACTATGACCCAATGTGGAAAAGTAACACCCACTCACAATACAACAATATCGTCTATAAATGTGCACTAATTGACCAGTATGCAACCAGCAAGCACCAATCACTGTAAAGCAATTCAAGTTGATCCGGTTGCAGCATCTTTGAATTCTACCTGTTGCTTCTTATTGCAAACTGGGACATCACTTCTTATTTGGCATGGTAATTTTGTATGCTTGTGCATTTGAAAAAAGAATATTGAAGCCTATAAAAGTCTTCAAATTTACTCAAAATGACCTGTTGACTGAGGATATCATGGTACTGGATACTCACAGCGAGGTTTTCATTTGGATTGGTCAGCATGCAAATTCTAAACTGAAGCAACAAATAATAATTTTTTTTTTTTTTTGAAGGACAGAAATACATAGAGCGTGCAGTGGTGTTTGAAGGGTTGTCTCTAGATACTTATCTTTACATAGTTACTGAGGGAAATGAACCATCTTTCTTCACAAGATATTTTGCATGGGATTCTTTCAAGGTCATGGTCCATGGGAATTTATTTGAAAATAAACTTGTGATTCTCCAAGGAAACCCTATTCTAGCTGTTAAGAAATTAAAAGCCTAGTACACAACATTAATGCTGCATCCAGTGAAAATATAAAACAAACACCTGAGAGTTTGAATGGTCTTCAAAAAGTGGCTTAACTCAGAAATCTTTTGCACTGGATGCCTTGACTTCTACTTTTACATCAAGTAACGAAGAAAAAGGTTCCAGTAAAGATGTGAAATCATAATCCAAACCTACTTTGAATTAGTTCTCTCGAAGATCATCTGTTGGTTCAGCGTTATCTACTGCCCTCGGTGTAGAAACAAAAAGCCATCCCGCTAAAGACTTAACCATTCAACCTATTCTAGTTACTGATGCTGCAACAGTTTCAGATGCAACAAAGATTGTAACAAGCAATACAACAGATGCTGAAAGTGAGCTGCCTTGGAAGCATCACTGAGGTTAAATTTGTGGGTAGAATCCATCCATTTCTCGGCATAATGTAGCACCAACTCGAGCAAGTCGTTTGTTCTGTAGTAAAATGCGTCCTATGTTGTATTCTTTGGTCTTTCAACAAACATTTGCCTGCCTTGGCAAAAGCATTCAATAATAGTTCCTCTTCTTATAATGGCTTTGGGAATGCAAGCGTAGTTTCCAGAAGCCTGGAAAATGCTATAGGCGCACTATAGTCTGGTCTCAACATACTCTCTTTCCTTCAGAATATAT
>APFE030947743.1:141854-152279 GCA_000404065.3 Pinus taeda | reverse complement strand
TATATATGTGGTAATATAATACAATTCCAACGCATATATGAATCCACCATTTTTAATATGACCATAAGTCCTCTTAACTCATATATAAAATCGATTTTCTTAAATCGATCTTCTTTATCACATGGACACATTTAAGGGTATTAAAAACTTCAAGACATAGCATACAAGTGAAACGTGGATGAGGAATCAGTCCACAAGCCTGAAGAGAGTCACAACACGCCCAAACTGAAGATAATTTCCAGCCAGTTGTATGCTTTTTACCACCAATAAATCACTTCATAAAATCGGTCCCTTAGTGAGGTATGTTCAGCTTCAAACTCAGAATTTGATATGGCTTTCAACACTGATAGAATCTCATCCCTTCAGCCAGAAACTCGACTCAAAACTAAGGTGATCTTTTTTTTGACAGTATAGGTGTTTGTCCTTTGTTCTCAAAGAACCACGCAAATAGTTGCGTTGATACAAGAGAGAGATTAGATTTCCTTTAAGGGAGAATTGGTGCCATTTGGAACCAGAAATCAGCCTTGTCTCTTTTCCCAAAATACGACTTCTATTCTCAAGATTATACCAATAGAATTGAAGGCAACTCGTTCTCTTTCCAGCCGTGATTTGTGACTTGAGTCTTCTACCAATCAACACAAATCAGCCATCACAAAATTTCACACAGACGACACCATGAACAATATAACAAAATGGCCATGGAGTTCAACGCATATGGAGTTCAATACATTGATTCCACCTTATAATATGACACATTCATAGTCATTCAGATGTACCCAATCAATGCAATTTCATTGAAATGTAATAGCTCAGAAGTTGAACCATTTTCGATCAGTGACAGAACTGCATTATTTTGATCGAGGAAAACCGGGAGAGTAACGCTTAATTATGCAATAATGGCAAAAATTTGATGCATTTCAATGCTCCAGCGACAACAATAACGAACAACTACCATTATCATTAACACGGAATTTAATTATTCAAACTGACAAACAGGCCTGGGGGCAGTGTAATACCGGACTTCCGTTGTCAAACCTCATGTTGCACAGAAACGCTGGCAGCACTGTAGGAATGCTGGCAATGGAACGCTGACATCACTATAGGAGCAGGTATTCAATGGGAATACCAAGCATTATGCAGAGAGTTTTTGCAGGGCAGAATAGAAGCGTTTTTCCCTAGCAGAATATATAGAGTGCATGACTCACAAGCATTCAAAGCAACCTAAATGATAGGTTACTATTCGTAGGAAAATAATGTCTCATTACAATGACTCAAAATGGAGCAGGACCAGCAATCGCCCGCTCTGATACCATGTTAAACACACATGAACAGCAAGAGAGATGTGAAAGAGAAAACATGTAATACAATTTTATTAACAAGAGATTTACATTTATAGTACATTATGTGACCGTTGGGATTCACATCCCAAGGTATCTTGGACTCCTTTTGTCCATTCGGCTTCCACACTAACCCATTGAGGATTAGGTGTCCAACAATTAAAAGGAGGATTAAAATGAGGTAATGGGCTATCATCTATAACATAGATTTCCTATTATACCCTAAATTGGTGTTATGTTTCTCATGGTGATTAGGGTATTATCTAGTGACTCATCATTAAATAGTGGGTGGCTCTTTTGCGATGAGAATGATATCATATTGTCTTTGTGGCCGATGGGTTCCTAGTTCAACTAAAATGTTGGATTTAGAGTGTAACACAAAAAATGAGAAATATAAAGCTAAAAATATACCAAGTATCATAGAGAACACTCAAAAAATAATCTAAGATAACAACAAAGAAAACTAGAGAATATTCAAGGTCCTTTTGAAAACTAAGAACCTTTTGGTGATGAAATCCTAAAGACCCTCGACTAGCAAAGGTATGAGAAGAAACTAGCCCAACCTCCCTATACTAGCCTTTGCTAGCACAAGTGACCTCTTAAGTTTAATGGAGTGTCACCCACTAGGAGTATTGGTATAGTGATTAATGTCTACTCTAAGTACCATGGGTACTTACCACCCATAGTCACATAGGTTAATATCCTAAATAAAATCCATTAAGGTTATCACCTCATTGTGAACCAAATGAGTGAGCAATCATGGATTGGGACCATATGCATGGGAAAGGAATCTAAGCTCGAAACATCAACGAGCGGTTTTTCATAGTGAACCAATTTTCCTCATGAGATCCTCATGTGTGCATAATCCAATAACCACTAGGGAATTGATGTAGTGGGGATGTCACTCCATAAGCCTCTGATGTGAACTCATGCATAACGCCTATGTGATAGTGTAGTTCCAACAAGAATATGACATGGTTGTGTATTTTCACTCACTAGTAGAGATATTTTTAGGTTTGTAGCTTTAAAAAGATAACTCTCCAATTTTATTCTAATGCCATACAATACTAAGCTTGTTGGCTTGTTATAAATTAAAATATCTTATCACTTTTAATTATTATTCATTTTAAAGGCCACTATTTACTCCAAGAGGGATATGGCATGCAATAAGTGGTGTTATGACTCTTTAATGCACAATAGAAAATTTGAAATGAAATGAAAACAATGCATATTTTCCTTTTCAATTAACTCTAACAAGGGAAGGGAAAAGGTTGCCTTTTATTTTACTTTTTTCATTTTCAAATAGAAAAAGAAACTAAAATTCAATAGTTCAAATTTATTTAATGCATAAACAATTGATATATGCATAACTAATTCAATCCAGTTATTCCAATGACATGAGAATGTTTTTTCGGTTTCTTTTTGTTTTTGGAAAATAATAATTCATGTAAGAAATGATAATGTTTTCAATTTAATTAATGATAAAAATAAACAAAAGTTAATTATAATTAATTCATATCTAGTCCAAGTGCACCACAATGACAAACATGTTAGGTAAATCCTTTCAATGCATGTATAGGGAATAAAACTAAGAATCAAAGAAATAATAACAAGAAATCTAATGTTCAAATGCATTCTAAAATCAAACTTGAATATAAATCCAATGTGAACAAATAAATATCTAAGAGTTAATAAGAAAACACAAGATTTTTCAAAAGTTGAATAAAAATAGAGCCAAATCAATCTAAATATTTCACATCAATGCATATATGCTAAATAAATTCTTGTATTTTCAAAATAAATTTCAGATGATAAGACATACCTACTTGGGAAGAGTCATAAAAAATCAATAAATTGGTAGGAGCTTGTTAACTAAAGGTATCACTACAAAGAAAATACCTTCTAGCGAAGGTTATAACATAGATTTTTAGTGTTATAAAATTGGCAAAAAATGTCAAAAAAAACATCCGCTAAAACAAGTGTTTGTGATAGTGGATGTTTTAGCGGAGATTATAATGGAACTTCATCACAACTAAAAAAATTTGGGTAGCCGGAGGCTTTAGTGTATTCTCTTTTTTGTGATGTGCTTCACAGAACAAGTAGCACTAGTGCACTACATATATAAAATCACTAGGTTGCATAAAAAAACACTGATGCGTTGAATGCAAAGAACACCAGAGACTTAAATGTATACCGCCCTGGTACTTATCTATCAAAAAACACCTTGGGGAATTCTTTGAAGGAACGACACCGAGGCACACAAAAAATAATTACACTCTCGGTGATTTTTTTTAAAACTTAGAGCGTCGATGTGTATTATATGTATAAACACATCAGTGCATTAGGGATATAAAAGGATTGGTGTTGTTAATTTTAAGAAATTCACCGAGGTTAGAAGTAATGTTTTGTAGGACTGGGGTGTTAGTTTTATGAAAGTATTGGTGCATTAAGAATTACAATGCATTAGGGCATTAATTGCAAAAAATACCAGTGCTTGAAGAAATAAACACCCTGCTATTGTTGTTTTCAGAAAAGGCACCAATCATGCAAAAAGATGTTATCACAATTCTTTTATATAACATAACATTCCAGTGTGTTTTTATGTTATAGACACGCCAGTTTTTGTATGAGATTTTCTCTTTTCTGGAAACATCATCTTGTGACAATGCAATTATTGTAATTTTTTAAATTCGTTATTCATTGAAAAATCAACATTTATCTTATAATAATATTCATATAAATTAAAATTTGATTAGTGCATTTGTATATGATGTTTGGATTAATCTGTTATATTATCAGATTTCGCATCTCTTCATTATAATATTTAATCATCTATATATTTAATCAATGGTGTAACATTTCACACCGACATTGGATAACACAATAGAATAAATTAAAATGTATTTTATTATATATCAATAAGAGCTTTTTTTTATACAAAATGGGATTGTTATTGGTAATCACTTGTCCTTCAAGTGGGACAATATTTCTGTTACATTAAACAACATGTTTGATTTTCGTAAACAACTATTTCAAAAAATATAACAGGTTGTAATGATATCCAAATAGATCATCATTCTTCGTTGAAACTGTAATCAGTGCTCGAGCTACTTCCATGACTTGGGTTAGTTGGAGGAATGTTTTTTTTATTTCGTCTATTATTTTTATCTTCTTAATATTATTCCATCTACAAACATAAAAAGAAATTGTAATGAGTGTATCTACATTGGAGAGAATAATGAAAATTGAAATAAATAATATACATCAATGTAAAATGAATATAAGCAATATACCATAGCAATAAGTGACTCATAAACTGTGCACATGGTTTCAAAACCAATTACCATGCCTTGTTGCGACAAGCCTTCTGTTGTCTTGCTTCCATACTTTGTTTCCTGCATATTTTAAACCCCATTATAAATCATATATTTAATATAAAGGTTTTTTTTGTTCTATTAATTATAAACCCAGAGAAGTAAAACAACATGGATACTTACAAATTCCACAATTAACTTTTGGTATGCCAACATATAATCACAACCCATATTTAACACAATCTAAATCAATTCTTTCAATGACTCTTCTTTGAACGTTAGCACCTATTTGAAGACATTCAAGGATGGTTGTTGTAAAACAACTTAAAATATAAAAAAGTGGAATATTGAGTTGTTATAAGGAAATAATAAGATTTACTCACAAACTTTAAGATCAACCATTTTCTTCATTGTCATCCTGTTTTATGTGCTGAATGAGTTCCATTTTGCTTTCTTTTCTGTAGGAAAATTCTTGAAATTAATATTTAATGCTAAATTATTTTTTTATATGTACAAATTCAATCATGATTACATACATTTGAAGCACGTTGTTATTGATATGGCTCCTCCTATGATGCAATTATGTTCAGTTCTTTAACCATCTCCTTGTACACTTTTTTGGACATTCCTATTGGCATGTTTCGCATATCAACTCGTTGATCATTAGGGATTTCCATAATATTCCTAAAAGAAGTAATAAACTATTTTTATATTATATATATGAAAACTAAATGTAATAAAATTGATATTAATAAATGAATGGTTTATAGTAACATATACATAGAATTCTAGAAAATAAATTTAATTAGGAATATTACATTTGAATGATTATTTTTTGTTGTTGTATTTTTTTGCTATTGCAAGTATGACATGTCTCATTAACCATTTCTCTGGAAACGCTTCCTGTAGTTTAGATATAATTTGGTTAGAATCATTGGATTTATTTTTGTATTGTAAGCGAAAAGTATATCTATATGTTCATTCCACTAAAACCCTCATAGTTTTGTAAAATAACACCACCCCCCCCCCCCCCCCATTGACTTCCGACACCACCCAAAGAAGCTAGGGACCAATTCATCATCATTACATGTTCTATATGTTTCTTTTCTTAGAATGACAATGATTTTTTCCTTTGTTGTTTATTCCCTGTAGAACATAAAACATATAGAATTAATAGATCGGCTGAAAACATTTTATCTAATAATTTTAAGTATCTTATTAATGAAAATTCAAAAAAAAAAAAAACTCATATTGAATAGTATTTTTTCATTCACCTGATTCATCCTTCTGCAATTTTTCTATCATGATTTTATGATCTTCTACACTTATATTAGAAATAATCTTATTGACCTTCTTCTTTTTGTCACTTTGTATGACACGCACTAACCAATACATATTAGTTAAACTTACATATAGTTAAAACATATTCATTTTGTAAATAATTTACAAAGAACTTGCCTTCTCTGCCTTTTTCGATGTGCAATCATTCTGTCAATCAATATTTTTATTACTTGACACATTATCGACCATTTTTTTATCAATATACAACCTGTACCATTCAATACAAAAGCCAATAAATATATTTTTTAAATCAATCAAATGTTTTTCAGCCAAAAATAACTCTCGTAACCATTGCATTCATCTGAATAAATGCATTGGTGCATTTATCCCATTAAATGCACTGGGTGTTTAATTGTTCGGCACCATGTGGGAAAATTATTATTTTAAAATAATTTTAAATTATTACGGTACGATTTGAAATGCTAAACACATTGAAATGATTTAATAGTGCTATTTGGAAGAGGCATGTCGGTGTGTTATATTACACCAAGAGAAATGACGAACAAACTGGACAAAGATCACAATGTTATAATATATTGGTGTGTTTTATTACACAAGGTGCACTGAGACATTATATTACATAGGGTGCACCACAGAATATATATCTGTTTTTAAAAAACAGACAAGTTCAAAAGTGTTTGGTTCATATTCAATATTTGATTCCCCTACTTTACATGTCAAATGCCCTATATATAGTAAGTACACAAACTCATTAATCTAAAATTCCTAAAATGAAAAATCCTAATTGTGAAATTGTAGAGAAAGTTAAACCATAAGATGAAGTTTATTGGAAGAAGTAAGGGTTTAAGATATGTATTGCTTTTTTTGTTATTTTTCTAAATTTTAATTAAATTTAAATAGGGATAGAAATCATAAAAAATATTATTGGTAAAATCAATAGTAAATTTTTTTATTATACAGGGTTTTAAACCTATTTATTTTTGAATTATGAATAAATTCAACAAAAAATGTAGAAAAAATTAACAGTAAAATTTAAAATATTTGTATCCAAGGTTTTGAGTGAATCACCATATCTTTCAAAATTTGACCTCTTTGCAGTTCAAAAATATTTTTCTAATCCACAATGCTCCCAATATGTCTCTCCTGCAAATGATCTCTCTTTTAGTTAAACCATAACAAAAATTGTAAATTTTTTTATTAGTAAAATAAACAATGAAATTTAAAATTTTTACCATGCGGGGTTTTGAGTGAATCACCATACGTTTCAGCTTTTGATTTTTTGAATAGTTATGCTACTTCAAAGTATTTTGTTGTTGCACAATGTTCCTAGTATGTATCCCTTGCAAATCACTTCCTTGAAATTTTGGAAAAAAAAATGAAATAGTGAATAACTTCTTACTATTTAAAAGACTTTATGAAATTAGATTTCAAAAAATCAATTACTGCTCATTTTTTAATTAAAAAAAAATTACGCTTTTTTATTCAATTTATCTAAACATTGGTGCGGCGCTCAATAGTCAAGTGCACCGACATTGTCGAGGTGCCAAATTTTTTCAACACATTGACATGATACAATTCTTTTTTATTTTTGAAATCCCAAACGATGTGGTTAATTTATTTAACGCAACAATGTAGTTTATATTTAAAAACTTTGGTGCCATAACTAGTATAAGAACAATGAGATGGTTGAATTCATTTTTTATTTTCTAAAATCTGGAAATAGGTGGATATAGGTGTTGTTTTTCTTTGAAAGACATCAGTGCATTTTTGTACAAGAGCACTGATATGATAACATTTTTTGTCAAAATACAGGAAACTGGTGTAAGTATTATTCGAATGCACTGGTGCTATTATTATTTTAACGCATTGGTGCACTTTGTTTTGATAAGTGCACTGGTCATGTTTAAATTCTATTTGAAATTTTATTTTCACATAAAATGACATATTAATCTCAAATTATCCTTTAGGACACATCCACATGAATTAGAGTAGTTCATAGTATACATTTTCTACTTAAATTCACCTTATTCTTGAAAAATGGTTTGAAAATTATATTGAGATTCAGATTGTGGTTATATGGTTCTTGAGATTAATTTTAGATATGCAAACAAAATTTTATTTCTAATTTTTCTCAAATGTGGGAACAAAATATCAGTATTATCAAATGGTCAATTCTTCAAATTCCAACTTGTTCCATATTTCTTATCAAATTCCTTCATTGAGTTCTCCCTTTCCATCTCCGGTAAGTTCATATTTTATTTATATTTCAATTATCTAATTGATATTTTTTTAATCCATGTCAATTTGAATAAATTTGTATCCAACTTTATAGGATCCTGATTCAGAATCCAGTTTATATGCAGAAAATATTCCTCCATTTCAAAAGCGTCAGAAGCTGTTATCAAGAGTAGCATATCACAAAGTTGTTATTAAGAGTAGCATATCACAAGCAGTTGTAGATGAAAATAAACAGTGTCTTCACCCTGCCAATTGAAACATGGCATCTTCTAGTTGTAATATTGGGTCAATGATGGTAATAGTTGCTTCCTATAATGTAATTTCAACAAACCAATTACATTGATGTGCTTACTAATATAATTGATATTACTAATGACATTCAATATTTTTTGAAATTAGGATATTAGTAATGATGTGTAACCCACCTCCCATCTTCTAGTGCACCCCAATACAACGTCAACTCGAGAGAAAGATGCATTAGGAGAAAGATTCAAAGAGGAAGCATACAAAGAATGGTTGAACCAACCACCTATTCAATTCCCACTATGTCTAGATTCACCAATTAGGAATGGCTACAACAATAGTAGTTCTTCATCATAAGTTGGCAATGGAGGCAATCAAATAGAGGTTGGTATGGATGATTACTTAGGGGATATGACTTCCATGGAGGCAATGTTGTTATATGCATTCTAGAACAATGAGCTAGGGTATGATGCTCATATCACTGATACCTTATTCGAAAGTCTAAAATATGCTTCCACCACCCCTCTTTGGACTTGGCGGCAAGTGAAATTATACTCAACTAGGGACAACGATGTTCCTATACAACTTGAAAGTGAAGTTTGGCATGTTGAATGCATGTTTCTTGACAATATTGAGGTAATTCAACTGCATGAAAATCAAGTCCCTTATATTTTGAGAAATCTTATCACACAATCAACATTAAAAATGGTTAATTTTATGAACTTAAATATTGAAATTGTACAATTATAATCCCCACCACCTGAAAGTTATTCAAATATAAGGTTCTTCTGAGTGATAATGTCTTTTCAAGTAGCTGGGAAGAGGCAAAACAATTGTTGAAAATGTTGGGTGTTGAGTGCATACCATATTATGTATGTTTGAATGATTATATTCTATATAAAGGAGAATATGTAGACAAAGAGATGTTCAAAATTTTGGCATGATAGGAACCATAATTAAAAAAATGGGTAAATCACATGGTCCTCCTTATAATATATTGAGGCACATGCCTATAATCCCAAGGATTTAAACACTCTTTCATTGCTAAGAATTAGCTATGTTTCAAGGATGGCATGTCTCACATAGAAGTGTGTCTGGTGTTATGTGAATCCCAACAAATTCAATAGCCATGAAGCATATAGAGGATACATGGCCTAAAATCTTCAAGGATATTGTACGAAGTCTACAACTTACCACAACCATGGATGGCGTCAACCCATATTCGC
Source organism: Pinus taeda (assembly GCA_000404065.3). Lineage (NCBI taxonomy): Eukaryota > Viridiplantae > Streptophyta > Pinopsida > Pinales > Pinaceae > Pinus > Pinus taeda. The sequence goes on along the minus strand of APFE030947743.1, from coordinate 142,619 downwards.
TCCAAAACACCTACTATTCTATTTGGCATGTAGTAGTGATCAATAACAATATACCTCCATGGTTGTTTGTGAAGAATGAACATCTTATGTTGCCTCTCATAATGCTTGGTAGAAGACAAGTGAAGAATATGGATGTGTACTTACAACCATTAGTAGATGAATTGAAGGAATTATGGGAAGGGATACATGTGTACGATGTATCAAGACCCATTGCAATAGAGATGAATTTTACGTTGTATGGAATATGTGTTTACACCATACATAATTATCCAAACATAGGAGTTTCCTATGGGTAAATTATTTTTTTATTGATTTGTTTATATGTGTAACAATATTATTTCGCATATTAATTTAATTCGCTTCAATTTTTCTAATTTTCATGGTCACTAACATGTCGGCCTATATACAATAATTTCATAGGTCTTGTAACAAAAGGGTATCATGGATGTAAATGTTGTGGAAATTCTCTTAATGCTAGGTGGTCTGAACACCTATGAACATGGAAAATTTTAGGGGCGAATGTTCGCCCTTTGGGGAAATTAAGGGGTTTTAAATTTTTAGTGGGCCAATATTTTGTATCATAGTACATTTTTACAAATCGCCTCAAATAACCCACCTTATTTTAAGAGAGAGGGTAAAGAAGGTAAATTTAGCCCTTGAAATTAGGAGTTACAACCTTCCATTCTCCCTATTTTTCAAGAATAGGTTTTATTTAAGTGAATCCTATGGGCCAAATACCATATCTATAAAGAGGTATGGTAAATT
>APFE030947743.1:98636-119029 GCA_000404065.3 Pinus taeda | reverse complement strand
AAATTACAGAGATAACCAGATACACAAAGATGCAGCGGAAATAATACTTCATTTCATTAATGGACAATACTGAAACATGCTTACAATCAGAAATGGAATAAACTAGCTAGGGCGATGGTAGCTTATCTCTGAGAAGAGATGTGATGGCTACATGCCTCTGAACTGTGTTACAATGAGGCTCGAAGGCCTATTTATTGTTGAGAAACAATGAAAAACCCTTAACATTCCCAAACCTAACCCTAGGAGATGAAACGCCAAACTATGGGCCCCGTTTGGGTAAATTGGTACATCAACTTCCCGGGGTCGTAACTTTGGCATACGATCTCCGTTTGACATGCATGATAGCCCGTTGGAAAGATCTCTCCAAGGACTACGACGAGAAACATGATTTTTTATCCAAAAAAATTGTGGAGCAAGATTTCCCAAAAAACGTCGTTTAGGGCCTCAAAACGGCTCTGGAAGTTCAGGACCCGAAAAACTGCTAAAAATAGTAAACTGCGGTATAATTAAGGAAACTGAAAATGTTGAGGTGGGGGTCCAGGTGGACTTGGCAGGTGGCCACCAATATCCACCTGGATCACATGCAGGAAACATCGGAACTCAGTCCAGTAATGGAATCTGATGAGGATGCATCGGTGGCTTGCGTAGAATGGATAAAGCGGGTGGTGGAAGATTTTGTTGCGAGGGTAAGCAAAGCTTAGAATTTGCTGAATGACCCCCGCATGAAGATTGTTGCACAAGCCGAGTGACTTGGGATGAGTCACGTTGATTGTTTTGGGGGCCTGTTGGGTAGCGGAGGACCCGTGTAATAGTTTTGGGGCTCAAAGCCCATAGTTTTGGGTGAAAGTATGGTAAAGACTCCGCGAAGTGCGCGGAGCGCAAATTGTAATGAGTCAAGTCAAATGGTTGGCCGCCCGAGAATAATGTAAAATAATAGGAAGTGAGTTGTCCTACCCATGGTCTACAGACCATAGGAATGTATAAATAGAGCAAGGCTCTATGGCTAGAAGTCAGCTTTTGGAAAGTTTTGGTTTTGGATCTTGATGTTTATGGGTTTGTGAAGGAAATATTCTCTGCGTCTGTAAGTCTGAGTCAAAGGTGTCGGTAGAGAGATAGAGGCTCTGTAGCTATGTGCACAGAGGCCTGGTAGAGTCCGTAGTTGTGTGCGCGGACCCCTGTAGCTGAGTGCATAGGGCGGATCTAGTTGTAGTGACTGAAGATATTAATAAAGATAAGTTGTTTGCTGAATTATCGCGGATCTATTGTCTTCTGGTTTATGCATCTGTTATCTGAGCTTATCTCTTTTCATAGTTGCACGCACTGGGTTTATTGTTAAATGTTTGCTTAAAGACTATAACTAGAAGAATAGATATGGACTAGCTTCATTAATAACGTATAACTGTGCAGATCTACGGAGAAGTCCGATAGTAGTACAAAGTGGCGCGAGGCCACAGACTAGTTCATGACCCCTCCAGACCACATCAACACATCCCAAGGGCATGGAAACCTAGTTCCAGCACCCCCCCTGCTACCTCGGGTGAGACCTCCTTTGTGCTCTACGGGCTATTACCAAAAGGGCCGGTAGCTGTAGTATTTGTTTGGCTAAAACCTCTTCCGAACATGGGTTAGGGCCCAATAAGCCAACAACCCCTACGCATTAAATGTTGCGCAACATGTTCGATAAGTATTTCTTAAATAAAAGTGTTTGTGAACTAAATGTGTATAATCGTCAAAGACCTACTACCATGAAGTTTGAATACATATATGAAAGGGGGCTTTCACAAAGTCAATTTTCAGGTTTTTCATCATCTAGATTTCTGATATATGGAAAAATCAATGGCCACCACTCTTTATGGATTACCTCTAATCATATGTGCTTTCTCATTTTATGGTGTGTAATATCTTTGACATTATGGAAATCAACGTTCATTTGTTGTTTTTCCTTTCGATAGTGAAATGTCTTTTAATTACACTATGATTTTGTATTACCTCAAGCTCTGAGCTTGTTGTGTTTTAATTTGATTGCATTCGAGCATCATTTGGAGATTGGGACTTTGTATCTGCACAGCTTCACTCTTTGATATTTTTGTTTTTGGAGAACATAAATTAGGGTAAATTGCAATTTTGGTTACTTATTTATAATATATAAATATATTTAACAACATTTAAAATATTCAAACCATACAATTTACACATTTCAAAGTTATAATTTCAACAATTTCCTAAGACATTCAAAACAAAATTCATTGAAAGAAATTGGAAAATAATTAGAATACATGATTCAACAACTCTTTCAAATTGGGAGGATGCCATTGTGGCCTGAAAATAATAATCAACAACTTTTTCAAATTTGGAGGATGCCAAAGGTGTCACAATAATATTATTCTAGGATTCCAAGTTGAAAATTAAATTTAAATTGATTTGAATAGTTAGAAAAAATGTAATCAGATTTTTTAAGATTTGATTTATTTTAAATATTTTTCAATCAATATGATGAGTATTACCACAATGCTAACAATAATATATTATATACAAAAGTTCGGTAATAATAAGTGATAAGACTACATAATAAGGTGTTGTGTGTGATAAATTATTAAAATCTATCTTGCCCAAAATGACCATTGAAGGTCACGAGCCCAAGCCAGATAGATCATGTCATTAAAAGTCACGATCCTAAGCCATATACATCATGTCGTCGGTTTGAAGGAAATCAATTGTATGATACAACAGTGGTGTGAAAGGCACGCTTGCAAGTTTTCAAGGTGTTTGGTGTGTGACTGATAAGATCTACGAAACCCTAGTGTGATATCTTTTCTCTATATCCCTACCTTCTCATTTCACTCCTATTTTACCATTTCAGTTGGCAAGATTTAAAGTATAAACTTTTCACAGTTCCATTTCTGAAATCCATGGTTCCATGGTTGTTTATAGCAAGGACCTCTAAGATCCAGGTAAGACACCTGGAGTGTGTATTGTAGACAAAAATAAGTTGTTCTCCATCTCTCTAGCCTGCCATGGTCATACTATATTGTATGGGTCTGCCATTTTCTCCTTTTGCATGCTATTGCTCCCTTTGTTGACGTCTCTGCTACATGATTGACATATAAAAGACATCCTCATACATAATTTTTTTTTTTAATGTGTTTATAAATATGGAAACATAACTTTCAATTAAAAAACAAATCATCATTACACCCAAAACACATTCATGCACCGACTGTTGGGAATAATGTTGAGATTTGGGGTGGGGGGTGAATCAATATTTATCAAATCAATAAATTTTTCATTTCATACTCATATTTATATATGCTACTTCAATGAAGGGAACGTGTATGTGCACGCAACTGTCTTTAAGGCAACCACCGTATATCCATTGAACTTATGATTTAGTTAATTCATCATATGTTGATCTTTAATCAATGCATCAATACTTTATTAACCATTTAAATAGTAACCATGTGTTATAATAATAGAATAAACCATCACACATAAGAAACACACATGAAGACCACTAGTTAAGGTGGAAACCCAAGGTGGGAAAAAAGCCGCTTGTTGTTGTCATATCTGTCTTATTTTAATATAAGAAAAACATGTTTACAATCTTGTATTGGTGAAGAATCATACCAGTACACATGCACCCAGCTACAGAAGGCTACAAACTTCTCTCGTTCTCCAGCTTCTACTGGAAGGGAGCTACAACCCCTTAGCTCTTGTATTAGTTGTTATGTTTACTAGTACATAGGCACCGACTTACAGAAGGCTCCAACCTTAGCTTCTTCTCCAACTGTTGTTGGAACGGAGCTACAATTCCCTAGCTCTTGTACTGGCCGATATGTTTACCAGTACGTAGGTGCCAGCCTATAGAAGGCTATGACCTTCTCTCTTCTTCCAGGAACCACATTTCATTAATTTTCAGATTGGATACTCCTAGTACAAAACATCACAATCTGAAGGCCACATTTCATCCAATTTTCATATTGGACCTATTAGCAACATTGAATCTCAAAATCAATCATCACTGCAATACAACCAATCACTAGAAAACCCATCAATGCTGAAGAAAATCACAATCAATCAATATGATCATTCATAACACTGTCACCAGAACACAGTCACCAAAGCATAGAGAAGAACCTAGAACTCTACATCAACAACCAGAACCAATTGCAACTTCAAGTCTCATATCTCATAATGTATACACTACTTCGAAGTGTCGAACCAACATGTATACACGCCTTCACCAAGGAAAACCAGCGTATAGATCTAAAAACACTAACTTAAACCTTCACAACTAATCCAAACTTCAATCATACCTAGATCATAACATTTACATAATAAAACATGCATAAGCAATCATATCTAGCCTATCAAAATTAGGTCATACAATGATAAGTCATTTTAGTTCGTATGATCCTAATCTAACATTGTATCCAAGGTGCACAAAATATTTTAGATCATATCATAATCATAGCACCTACAACATAAGATATACTTCATATAATATTCCTGAGAAACCCTTTCACTTCCACACTAGGCCCTTTGATCTTATCCTCCTTATATATTTTTTGGCCTTTCTTAATACCTCGGACCAAAACTGCACTTAGGACCTGTGGTATTCTTGGACGGGATCAAATAGTTGTTACTCCACTCAATATTGTGGGCCAATACTATGGTATTGACCCCTGATATTCTTTACTATTGAATTTCCTTGATTTTCCAACCTATACGCGCTTTTCCTCTTGTGAAAGTGCATGCATACATATACGCTCTTTCTGTTTTGTGAACATGTTTGTATTTGCTACTTGGACAAAGTGAACCAATGTATACTTCTTAAACTATTCTCTTTCTTCCATCCCTGAAGTTGATCTATAATCCTTTGTTATTAACCTGTTTCATTGTGAACTGTCATATATGTGAGTTCCGATCAAGGACAACACCTATATAATAATTCCAACACCGAGTCCAGTACGATCTCAAACAAAATTGCACTAGCAACGGTGCACACATATGTATGACACACATTGTTGGTTCACAAATTTATATTTTCATTGTGGTGCATCACACTTATGAACTGATGAACACATAAAACCTTTTTGCACTGATACATAAATTTCAGGTTATTGAATGCACCTAGCTATAGCTATATTTTTAAAGATTATTTTTTTTATGTGTTTGGTAAATATAAGTGCACCGAGCATAACACATTGATGTAAAATTGATACATTTCCGGTTGTTTATGAAACACACTGCAACAATAACAATGTGTTATGATCACACACTGAACTATAGTGCACCCTGTAAATTTATAGGGTGCATTGTGTTGTACTATTCAACAACCCCCCGTTTACAATTTAATAGTTAATATTCTATTGACAAATGGAGACCCTCTACAAAAAATTCTCTAAAAAACTTAACACCTAAGAACTTTCTTTTTGAATTATTAGAAATAAATTTCTAAATAAATATAAGGTATCAAGCCAAAGTCCCTTTGTAATTAGCTATTCTCGCTTTATCGCATATCGCCAGATCATGTGTGTCAAAGGTTAATTAACAAATCATGATTTGTGAATTATGATAAGAGGAATCACATTAATAAACTTATGGTATCATTAAACTCTTCATTTAAATCTAAGACTTAAAGTATTTATTTCAAAATAAAGTACCTATTGCAATCGCATATCAGCATTCACAAAAAGCATCACAAATAAAACCTTTGGAATATGTGAATTGTGCTGTTACGACATAACAAGTTGAACAGTCATCGCATCGCAGTGCTTACAAAAAGGCCAATCTTGTGAAATAAGAAAGTTTGCGAAATGCGATATGACCTGAACTCGATGGAAGTATGTGATAATTTTTATAACTTTGGCTAAGTCTAGTGCATAGTAAAATGTTACTTTATGTAGTATTCATTCAGAAAAAAATACGCTTAAAACGATAAAAGGTATGTCGCTAACATCACATCTCACAAAATTATAAATAACTTCGATATAATGCATAATCGAAAGTGCGATGTTGCAATTTGTGATATTGTGATAATCTTGATCACAATCACATAATTGACATTTCACATTTTCAAACTCATCAACTTAAATTTTTTCCTTGCATGCTTGCAATGCAATGGCTTAAATGAATAATAAAGGCCATAATAAAAGATCTTAGTGCGTATTTAATAAGTTTTAATGGAATTTATGTTTAAAATGGCTCAACATGACTTGATATCTTTCATCTGCATTTTCGAATAAAAGCTTCTTCCTTGTCACCTTTCAGAATTAAATGAATCATTGAATTTTCATTGTCATTTTCACTTTGTGTTTATCTGATAAATCCCATTGCTCAATTTTAGGGAACCTCCGAAGGAAAAAAAAAAATGGAAATATGGCAAAGAAGGGAAAATCTACTGCATTTGAGAAATTAGATATGAAGCCAGACCAGTTGCAACAAAGACAAAGGAACCACATCATGGGAAGCTATGTATGACCTACTAGAAGAAGATAAACCCATGTCACCGGAAATGAAGGCAACAGTTGATGTCAAATAATCATTTGATGCTTCCTACTTTAATGCAACATGTTCATTTTTACACAAAATAGAAGCAAGACCTAAGGTATTACCATACACAGATATGGTAAAATAGGCGATTGAAAATGTGAATATCTCAGACAGAATTTTCAAGAATGGGAGAGATGAGGTCATGGGGTCTTTCACAGTAGACAAATTGTGCCAGATGTACCATCTACCAAAGCCTCAAAATATCTATGACAAAGCTTTCCTAGAGAACTTTATGAAAGAGACGAGGACCCTTTGGATGTTACACATACCTGGAGGTCAGGCTCATGAAAATTCAAACATGAGAAATCCGATATGTATCCAATTGAATCCCTCTCAGACCCACATAATTTCGTAGCTATGATGATGTGTAGGCTATTTGGTAAAGCTGATATTACCAAATTTTTTGTAGAGTAGTTTCCATTGATTTATGTAGCGGTTAATGCAATGATTATGAACTAGAGTTAGATTTTATCAGACAATTTAGCTATGGCTATTAGGGAATATAGGCAAAAGAGAAATATTTCCTCAAGAGATATTCTCCCTTTTTATATGAGCGCTTATGTAATGGATGCCATTTGATTTTGTTCTCAATTTCCAAACATGGGTTGAAAGTGGACTATACAGAACCCTCTCCCCATCCATGTATACCATAAAATCTTATCGGAATCCCAATTCAATGCCCATTTGCAAAAATCTTCCAGGGTATTATGATGCCTATTTATAAAATCATTTTTGATAAAACGACCCCCACGCTTTTCGAAGAAGCCAAAATAGACATCTTGCCAGCCGCGAGATGGTTCGGTGAAGAAAAATTCACTTATGCCAGAGTTTTTGGGAGCATTGTTGCTCCACATGTCCTCCCATATTATGTTCCAAATAAGCTATTGGCTAGAGAGATAGCTTACCAGACAATAGGGGAGGGTGGTTTAACCAAACCTTAAGGGAACAAAAGAAAGCCATTTGGCCAGCCTTCCCATTATAATGTGGTGTTTTTGCACTACATGACTATGAGCACACAGTAAAAGAAGAAAAGATTATTATGCCTCTAAAGTTGGCCACAGTTCCAGGGAAACAATATGACCCAAATCAAGTTGCTAAAGAATTTACCACTATGATTAAAGTCAAATAGTTTACTCATGAAGAGGAATACTTTGATGATCTCTTTCAAGGAGCCGAAACATTTACATAGGTCCTACATTCAGCATCATTACAGTTAAACCCCGATGATATTAATTATTTTCATGTATATAGGAATAAAATATTGTTTAAGGTCCCATTGGACCTATTAAAAATTGAACCAATAAGAGAACCAACTCCTAGCCTGGAGGGAAGTTCAAAGGAAAATTCTGATGAGGAGATGGAAGAGAAATCAACTCACGAGTTAGAACAGTCAGAAAAACAATCTCAGAATGGAGAAGGGAGTTCTAATAAAGATTCTGAGAAAGATACAGAAGGAAATACTTGGAAATTGCCAAACATGTCTTGGTTAAGAAACAAACATAGGTTGGTTACACTTTAGCTTAAGCAGGGAAGGTTCCAGTCATTGACCTAGATAAGGAATGGGAGAAATTCAATAAGAAGCTCCAAACAGGCACAAATCTTGAGGAAACATCTGAATTTCAAACCCCCAAATAGACTCAGCATAGAGAAATCCAGAGACAATTGAGCAAGTGGCTACAAACACTCAAGATATTGCACCTCCGAAACTGTCTTGAGAATTGAAGAGATACCTCCATTAGATATATTCTATAATCCTACTCATAAGGTTGGAGTTAAGAGATAATGAAATAAGAGGAAATTAGACACCATGGCTGTTACAACTCTAGAGAATGAACCAATGGATGTTGTGTGGAAAGACACTCTTTTTGATCCATCAGAAAATCTTACGAAGTTGTCACAGTTTGCAGGAATGTATGCCACAATGACCATTGATAAAGCAACGAAAGTCCTACTGCTACTAAAAGAAATAGAACAAAGAATTTTTTTGCTTGAATAACAATTAGAACAAGAAAGAACCAATCAGCAAGAAAAACAATAGGTAGCTTAGCTTCAAAGGGAAGAAAGTGTGACCTATCAAAAATATAAGAATATCACAAAGAAATTCTATTTGCAAATTGGGATACACGGTTAAAACAAGTAGAAATGTTGACAACAACAATAGCAGGTGCAGAAAGAAATATAATTAAAGTCATTAATGAAAACCTCCAAAGTGCCAACCTTGTCAGAGAGTGCATACCAGTTTCTCTCCCACAGATCAAACAACTGGAACAATAGTGGAAATAGATAATGCAGACCAAGGAAGAAGCAATCAAATAGCTGATCAAACTGGATTGGGAGACATATTGGCAGTATCTAGTAAAACCACATAGCTAGTGGATGGCTTTGTGGTGTTTAACTACCTCTGCACAAAAGATGGTGCCAGCTTTGTTAGATGTTATATTTGTTGAAAGGTTAAAATCCACAATCAACCAGCTACCTTAGCTCAAACCAATGATCGACATTTGCAGTCTCAAAGATCAAGTTAGTTGACTAAGATAGTTCAAGTTGAAAGGAGCTTGTCATTAGTTTAATTCTATTTTTAGTTTTATTTTTCTTACTCTAAGGAAGGTTGTTTGAAACCTCCTCAACTTTTTTTGTAATAATCTATTTTTGAGGCATGTATTTTAGCATTTAAACCCCTCTCATGCATTTAGAGAGGGTTTGAGAATTTTATCAAACGAAATTTTCAATACATTACACTTCTGTATTTTTGGGAAGGTTTTGATGAAATTATTGGAACATGATCTATTTTTCTTTGTATGTCGAACATGCTCTACTGAAATTACAATTTTGTACTCTTAGAGTGTATTTGATTGGATGAAATTGGATCAATATTGTTGAGCCCATGTGATTCAGGTGGATATTGGTGGCCACCTGAAAATTCCACCTGGGCCCCACCATTGCTTCTTTTAGTTTTTTAGTTTCCTTAATTATAGCACAGTTTACTATTTTTAGCAGTTTTTCGGGTCCTAAACTTCCGGAGCCATTTTGAGGCCCTAAACAATGTTTTTTGGGAAATCTTCCGGCCAATGATTTTTGTACCTAAAATTGTCTTTTCTATCATATTCCTCCGAGAGATATTTCCAACAGGCTATCATGCGCGTCAAACGAAGATAATATGACCAAGTTGCGACCCCGGGAGGTTGGTTGTCCAACTCACCCGAATCGGCCCATAAACTCTTGGCGTTACATCTCCTCGGGTTAGGGTTTTGGTTGTTTAGGGTTTTCTCTTATTGTTAAAAAATAAAAAGGTCCTTGAGCCTCATTGTAAGATAGTTCAGAGGCATGTAATCACCACATCTCTTCTCAGATATAAGCTACCATCGCCTAGCTGGTTTATTTCCATTCCTATTTGTAAGCATATTTCGGTATTTTACATTAATGAAATGAAGTATTATTTCCACTGCATCTCTACGTTTATGGTTATCTCTATAATTTGTTGTGTTCTTGTTTAAATCTGGATCAGTAATATCAGAGCAGTCTACTTTTCTTCTCTGTTTTTCTCTGCATGTCCCCAACAAGGTCGGGATATAAGGAGTTAGGGCTCAAACTGGTCGAACCTTTGCAAGAATAGCCTCACAAATCCTGACAATCTCCCATGGTAGATGGAAAGAAAGATGAGGGGTTAGGAGATCCTATCAAAATCTTGCTCGAAGAATCCCTCGAGTGACAAAGGAACATGATGATGGAAAACTTTTCCTAGATCCTTCAGTGGCTACCTAGGGGCGACACATCGGCTTCCAATAGCAACTCTGGAAATGCCACACCGTTTAAGGTACAAGTTAATTTGAAATCCCCATATTCAAGGGTTAGATAGATGCAGGTGTTGTCGATAAATGGTTAAATGTGCTAGAGGGTTATTTTTGTCTTCATGATTTTTCTAGTCGGGAAAAGATTTTTTCCGCTCTTCTCAAAGCAGCCTCCCACATCAAGGATTGGTGGGAAACCCACTGCGAGGAGAAAGATGAAAGTACAGGCTCACTATTTTCAGCAACACCCATTTGGAATTCATTCTGGGATGCCATCAAGGAGCAATACTACCCTGTCAGAAGCTATGAGGATCAATACATAAAGTGGACCACGCTCGATAGGGAAGGGACCAAGACATGCCAGAGTTTACCAATATATTCCATACCCTTCGCACAAAGTTGGGTATGAAGGATACAGAGAAACATTTGGTACTCAAATACCGTGGTTGCCTCCACAAGTACATCCAAGAAGAAATAGAATTCCTGAACATCTCCTCGCTTGGCACGACATATTGGTATGCAATTAAGGTCGAGAAAAAGTTTAAACAGAAGAAGCGAGACTTTGGATCTGTGAATCAAAAATAAGGGAAAGGGGCCCCCAAACTGCAAAAAAAAGGACAAAGCCAAGGTGGGGTGGCCCAAGAAAACCCGCCAAAGCTACAAGCAAAGAAGAACACTGCAAAGTAGAAAAAGGACATGGGGAAGTGGTGTGAGTTCCATAAGAGCTCCACTCACAACACAAGTGAGTGTCAGGCCAAGCAGTCACTGGTGGCCGAGCTAAAGGTTTTAGAATCAAATGCATGTTTTGACTCTGAATCAGAACCCAATAAGGGGAATGAAAAAGGGAAGCAGATTATTGATACAGATTCCAACACCACTATTGCAACCACGAAGATCCAAAAGGAGGAACCCGAAGATCCAGAGGAGGAGGAGCATCTCTTCCACTCCGACATGTGGGTAAAGGGCTCCCTGCTACGTTCATTGTCGACAATGGGAGCCGAAAGAACCTCATTTTGGCAGAGGTCATGAGGTAGATGGGCTTACTGACCACAGCACATCCACAACCATACACCATCGGGTGGCTTCACTAAGGATGGGATCTTCGCGTGAGCCAACAATGTCTCCTTCCATACAACATCAAGCCCTCCAGGGATGAGGTATTGTGTGACATTGCTCCCCTTGAAGTTTGTGATGTATTATTAGGAAAACCATACTTGTAGAAGTGACATGATGTGTATGAATCAAGGCCCTATGTTGTTATTGTTACTTTGGGAAATAAGTTGTACAGGATACTTGAGATAGCACTGCCTACCTCCATCTCTTTGGTCACTGCAAAACAATGCAGTAAGCTCATTTCCAAAACCAGGAAATTTGTTTTCCTGATGATACGCCCTTAAGGAAAGAAAACGACAGTGGCCATGACCTCTAGACAGGGCCCCTCCACACGACAACTTCAAATGGACAAGGTCATGGAGGAGTACGAGGAAATCTTCACCTCCCCCGCAGGGGTTCCTCCACACTATCAGGTCAAGCACTCCATTGATCTGACCCCAAGTGCGCCACTGCCCAATGGACCAATCTATCGATGCTCCATTCTGGAGAACGATGAAATCAAGAGGCAGATTTAGGAGCTGCTGCAAAAAGGTCACATCTGTCTGAGTTCATCGCCCTATGGAAGCCTGATCATGCTAGTACAGAAGAAGGATGGGGCTTGGAGACTCTGTATTGACTATCGGGTGCTGAACAAGATCATTGTCTGTAACAGGTACCCAATCCCATAGATTGATGACCTTGTGGACCAACTGAAGGGGGAAAAATATTTTAGCAAGATCGATTTGAATTTAAGATATCACCAGGTACCAATCAAACCCTCCGATGTGTGGAAGACTTCCTTCAAAGCTAAGGAGGGCCTTTTTGAATGGTTGGTTATGCCTATCGGATTGACAAATGCTCCTGCAACCTTCATGAGGCTAATGGATGACATCTTGCAGTCATTCACCAACTCATTTGTAGTGGTATACTTGGATGACATCCTGATCTTCAGTCAAAGTTGGGAAGAGCACCTCCACCACATCCGACAAGTTCTCCAAACACTGCGGAAACACAAGTTATGTGCCAATTTGGAGACATTCACTTTCGTCATGATCTAGGTTTAGTATCTAGGACACATTATTGATGAACAGGGGGTGCATGTGGATCCAGCCAAGATCCAAGTCATTCAGTATTGGCCATCTCCAACCACTCTGATAGAGCCTCATAGCTTTCTAGGCCTTGCTAACTTCTACCACAGGTTTGTGTTGGGATTTTCTCATATCACTTGGCCCTTGAGTCAAGTCACCAAGGGAGGAGAAAAAGAAAAATTATTTTGGTCTGAATATCAACAGAAGGCATTCACAGAGTTGAAAGATCGCCTCTGCTTGGAACCAATTCTTGCATTACCAGACTTGCAACAACTATTTTAGGTCGAGATAGATGCCTCTAACTATCCTATTGGGGTAGTCCTTACTCAACACGGGCATCCAGTGGCATATCACAGTGAGAAACTTTCAAACACAGTCTGGAAGTATCCCACTTATGAAAAAGAGATGTATTCCATTGTGCAAGCCTGCCGACAATGGAAGCATTACATTTTGGGGAAGGAAATGGTCATCCACATAGACCACTAACCCCTGTAGTTCATACAGACCCAAGGGAAAGTGCAGAATGATTGCCATCAGAAGTGGTCCACATACCTGCAACAATTCCATTTTAATATCAATTATAAGAAGGGTAACACCAATAATGTTGCAGATTTCCTCAGTCGACCACCAATCATGGCTTTAACCACTGTGCTCAACTCTTGTGGGCATAAGACTTTTGATTGGCCACTTCTCTACAAAAGCGACCCAGAATTCGGCCACACATACCAGACACTCTTGGAGGGTCAACATGTTCCATATTTTCACCTCCAGGATGCCCTATTATGCCACCTAGGTCACCTTTGTGTTCCTTCAAGTGAGCGTGCCAAGATGATTTGGGAAGCACACTACAGTCAGGTTGCTAGGCATTTTGGGGTCGAAAAAATGGTGGCAGTACTGCAGACGTATTTCTATTGGCCAAATTTTCAATAAGATGTCGAGAAGTACATCAGATCATGCACTATCTATGCCATTACCAAACCAACCATCAAGAAGCAAGGCCTCTATACCCCACTACCTACCCCTAGTCGACCTTGAGAATCCATCTCCATGGATTACATGTCAAGCCTTCCTTCCACTAAGCATGGAAATAACTGTGTTTTTGTGGTTGTCGATAGGTTCTCGAAGATGGCCATTATGGCGGCCTGCAAGAAGAATATCATAGCATAAGCCACTACTAAACTCTTCTTTGAACGAGTGTGGGTACACTTTGGGATCCCATAGTCTATCATCTTATATCGGGATATCAAGTTCCTTAGTACATTTTGGTCCAATCTCTGGTCAATGCTAGACACCAAAATCACTAAGTCCACAACCTTCCATCCTCAAACTGGTGGTCAGATAGAGGTTGTCAACAAAATGATCATACACATTCTGTGCATGTACAACTCAAAGCATCCATGCACATGGGATGAGAGCCTCCCCTATGTTCAGCACAGCTACAACCAAGCTCTCCATAGCTCGACTGGCCATAGCCCTTTTCAGGTGGGATTGGGATTCCAGCCACTATGTCCCATTGATGTGGCCATGCCATTCGTAGCCACTCACGCAGATTTGGCTCATCTAAAACAAATAAGGAAAACAACTTCATTAAGCACATCCAACATATTCACTAGCAAGTCCATGAAATTCTGGAGAAATCAAATCCCAAGTACAAGCAGCGACATGATCAACATCGACTGCCACACAAGTTTCAGGTGGGTGACAATGTCTAGTTGCATTTGCAAAAGGAATGCCTTACCGGAGCCTATCGGAAACTTAGACCACTCCGATATGGTCCTTACACCATTACCAAGGCTATGGGAGACAATGCATTTGAGCTCAGCATTCCTCCATTCCTTGGCCTACACCAAGTGTTCAACGTGGACCGCCTTCAGCCATACTTTCCACCATTACTAGACACATCCGACATTGCAGAACAACTCACACCCATAGAGTTAAATCCAGATTGCATGGAACAAGCTGCAATTGATTGAATCATGGACACATAGATCAAGCACACTTGCCAGCAGAATATCCAACTATATCGAGTTGTTAAAGTAGACCAACTCCTTCACCAGGACAAGTGGCTCACCAAGGACCAAGTTCAACAGAAGTTCCCTCATCTCATGGAGGAACTCAACGCAATGGGGAACATTGCTTCCTAAGTGTGGAAGAATGATCTAGGTCGACATTGGTGGCCACCCACCAATTCCACTTAGACCCCCACCATTGCTTCTTTCAGTTTCTCAGTTTCCTTAATTATAGCACAGTTTACTATTTTTAGTAGTTTTTTGGGTCCTAAACTTCAGGAGTTGGTTTGAGGCCCTAAACAACATTTTTTGGGAAATCTACTGACTAGCGATTTTTGTATCTGAAATTATCTTTTTTGTCATAATCCTCGGAGAGATCTTTCCAACAGGCTATCATGCACGTCAAATAGAGATAATATGACCAAGTCGTGACCCCAGGAAGTTGGTTTTCCAACTCACCCAAACGGGGCCCATAAACTCTTGGTGTTACATCTCCTTAGGTTAGGGTTTTGGTTGTTTAGGGTTTTCTCTTATTATTCAATAATAAAAAGGCACTTGAGCCTCATTGTAAGACAGTTCAGAGGCATGTAGCCATCACATATCTTCTCAGAAATATGCTACCATCACGCTAACTAGTTTATTTCCATTCCTGTTTGTAAGCATATTTCAGTATTTTACATTAATGAAATGAAGTATTATTTCTGTTGCATCTCCATGTTTATGGTTATCTCTATAATTTGTTGCAATCATGTCTAAATCTAGATCACCGTGAGCAGGACCTTTCATATATGGTAAATTTATCGTATGATGGTGTTTTATATATGCATTAGCAATACTCCTTCCTTGATTGTCTTATGTACGAAAATTTGAATTATAGTTCTACATTATTTCACTTTTGTATGATGTTTCAACTTTGAATCTGTATTGAATGCGTAAACAATTATTATATGCGATATAGTTTTATCGAATTTTTTGTCTAAATATTTATCCAAAACAATTATCTTGAATGATTTAATTTATTTTGGCTGTTGAATGCTCTTTATTACAATTGCTTTGAGACATCTTTGTAGATTGCATATTTTTAGTTTATTCCCAGGTATATTTATAGTAAGATAAAGTTAGATTAAGATCTATGCATGTGTTTATTATTTATATTAGATTATACTTAGTTGAATCATTCTTCATTATATCTTATACCATCCAAACAACATTATCAAATCAAACCTCTCTAGGAAACTAGTTCCATTATCCCCATTCAGAGCCACTATACCAAATGGAAAAGGAGTTGTTTTTAATGTCCGGACTGGGTGGTTATCCCCCATGTTGTTGCAACAAATTTCGAGGCTTCAACACAATACTATCTGTGCGAGCCAAATATATCAAGCACATCGTTCAAGGAATTTGTTTTCTTAGAACTAATGGATTTTTAAAGCTAATTTTCAATTCTAATCTGCTAAAAAATTAAATTAGAGAGAAACATAGACATTACCTATACATTTGATTATCGAGGAGGTGTTTTTGACATGTAATGGAGAAAAACAAATTTTACCACAATTTGAAAAAATTGGAAAGTCACGAAGTGAACATGGTAGAGAAGGATGGTGAGCAAGAGAAGCACTAATGTGAGGGTTCTTGCAAGAGGAAAGAGTGGCACCAGTGCTTCAGAGCTCTCCAACACTGTAGATGGAATAAATGAAATATGTTTTTTTTTATATATTTAACCATCTTTTGATGTGTTACGATAACTGCACCAGTGAAGAAGTTATCCAAGAGCACCATGTTTTTTTTTTAATTGAAAAAACTATGACAATGCTTTTGGTAAGATGCCCTGAGGAATTCTAACATAGGTACTACACCGATGCTTTGTTTGAATATATCACCGCTCTTTTTAAAAAAATAAAAAACTGCCTAGCAGTGCTCTTTAGAAGATGCCTTGGGGCGTTTTAGTACATTTACCTAACCGGTGCATTGTTGGAAAATAGCGCCACATTTTTTTGAAATTTAAAAACTATAGCGGTGCTCCTTCTTGGTATTCAACAGGTCATTTTACTAGATGGAGTGCACTAGGGTTGTGGGTGTATATAACACCGACAATTTTTTAAAGTTAAACTTTTCTAGTGCTATCAATTATTCAGGTGGCAATGCGTTGTGTTATTTAGCACACCATGTTTTTTTATTCTGTAAAAATAGATTTTCCATGATGCACTATGTTTTATGTGGTACCGATGCTTTTATGGATAGTAAATCATTGGCGTGTTTTTATATTGTAGACACAGCATCTAAAAACATATGCTTAAACATATGCTTGCCCACCTTTGCTAGTGACCTCCTCTGTAAACATACTTTTGGGCTTTTTTTATAGGGGCTTCCACAAAAACCTCCACTAGAAGGTCTTTTCCTTGTATTGTATCAAACCCAAATTCTAGAGTTGGTGTGAAATAGAGCCTAAATAGTGACTCATAGATGTACTTGCACCTGGGAGTTTTCCCATAGAGTGATTGTAAGAAGATGGTTGCACATTTAATTGTAGGCAATCTATGACTAGTCATGCTATTGTGAACGCATAAACCATAACCATAAAATAGTAAAGGAACTGAAAGGAAGAAAATTTTAAGAATATCAAATCCAACAAATAGTAAATGAATAACAATCTCATCCAATCATAGAAGACTCAGGAAGAACTTAGAAATGTTTATCAACTCATGAAGAAGAGAATGAGTATATACCCCCAATGGAGCCACCAATTCTACTAATGGATAAATCCATATTGTAGATAGGTGACCCCTCCCTTGAGTTCTCCTACAACTCAAGCTAAATAAAATATTAAGCAATAATATGAATTCCCACTAAATTCTTCAAAAAACAATTTATAAGCTACATAAGAAAGTGTGCACCTTGGTTGTCCTCCTGTGGTCTTAACAAGCCGAGTTCCTAAGATCATAGCTCGAAATCCTATAACTTATCACGTACATAGATATAAAACATCACCCTTTTCCCAAATTATTATAATATACTAGATCATTAATTAAAACCAAATATAAACTATTCATTTTAGATAGATCAATAACCACAAAACACATGCATGCGTAATCAACAAGAATTGAAGAGGGGGAAACCATATGGATCAATTCCGTTATGTAGAATAAAAAATAATAGAATGTGTGAATCAAGTTACCTTGACTCGGTCATAGTTCTCTCTTGCTCACTTTTATCATCCTTCCTTGGCTTCAATATAATATAACTAGCAATAGAAATATCATCCTTCCTTGTTTACTTCAATTTTCTCCCTCTTTTTATTTTGTATGGACTTCATTATATATATATGGGAGATAGGATATAATTGGATACAATGCTGAGCTTGAAATATTGCATGAAATCATTAAAGCTTAAGCTTGAAAGCTAGTTCATGGTGATAGATATGAGGTGTAAAT
The DNA here is from genome assembly GCA_000404065.3 of Pinus taeda. NCBI lineage: Eukaryota > Viridiplantae > Streptophyta > Pinopsida > Pinales > Pinaceae > Pinus > Pinus taeda. The sequence continues at coordinate 101,069 of APFE030947743.1, read as the reverse complement.
CACATCATGTGTAGATTCTCCTTGGTATTATCAAATTCAAAGGATAGGATGGAGGTCGTGGTGCTAAAAATGATGCCAACAACAACCAATCACACTCTACTTTGAAGGTTGGGTGTCATGTTTCTCATAGATTATATTTCAAGGAGAAAATATGTAGTATCTCCATATATGAAATGAAAATTAACCTCAATGGCTCAAGAATGTGAATTTCAAGGTTTTAAAACTCTTTCTCATTCATATGAATTTTTTTAGAAAGGATCCTTCTCTTTTAAGTTGAATATAAATTTGAAATGTGGCTCTTTGGAATCCTTGAATCTTACCTTTGGTTTGATTTATAGTGAGGTGTTGGCAGGCCAACCTACTCCCTTTTATTTAAGAAAATAAAGGGCCCCTCCTAACTAATTTTGTTGTTTTGATATGATTGGATTGGTATTGGATTGATTTCTACATCTTTTAGTCTAATCATAATTTTAATCTCTATGTCAAATTCAAATTTTGTTCATGATGTGTGTAACATTATATGGCACATTCTTTTATTCACCGGTAATGTAAGGAAGGATTATATCCTTTCATTGTTATGATTTGTGTAATTTATCATTTCTCCTAATAGCAAGAAAATGTTTAAGCTTAAAGGCCACTACAAAATCTGATATTCTGTAGTATCCCTAATTGAGTTTGTAATGCTAATAGGATAACTTCGATATCTATCATATTGAATTTTAGGATAATCCTTTTATCACGTATGATTTTTAATTTTTTAATTTTTAATGTTCAAATCAATGGTGATAACCTATGGTATATACCATATATTGGTGGAGTTGTATGTTTTTAAATATTTCTTTTACATCATTTAAGATTTCAATCATGTCATCTCCACTAATTAATGATCTATTGATCTCAATTTCAATATAGGATTCTTGACGATGTGCTTCATGGATTCACACTTATGACAAACATTGGTTTCGAGTGATGTGTTATGTTATGATGCATATTCATTGACTGGCCTCGAATCCAAAGTCTTTATTGTCAATCTATGGTGATGCTAACTAGCATACAACTTGATATATTATGACCACCACTCATTTCTCTTATCCTAAGGCCATTATGGCCCTTAATTAAGGTAGTACTTGACATTTAGTGAATTAATTACTCATTTTTTTGAGAGGGTTCTCCAAACAACTTCATTTCATCCCTTCTCATTTTGGTCCAAAAGGCTCTAAAATTTAGGGTTTGATGTCTGGTCTTTTACATTTCCCTGGACCCTATTTCACTTTGTTCCTAGTCTTTTTTCTACAACATACCGTCCGTAGTGCGAACTAATCTCATTGTGATATAATTATTGAGGCCAATGACGAATGTATGGCTTTGTTCTGCCAAGTCAGCTAGTGGGAATTTCTATAGGTGTTTTAGGGACATAGTAATAAGGTCATTAAATCTTTTTCTACCTCTTTTGATGGGAGGTGGGCCCATGTGGGTGACCTAGAAATTAAAATAAACCTCGAATTCATAGGAACAACCACACACCTTCCTCTTAAAGGAGAATGTTTATCTAAAAATGTCACAGTCTGAAATGTTCCATGGAGGAAGATCCTCTCCAAAAAAAACTGTGAGTACCATGTCAAAGGTATTCTCGTATGATATTTGAAGCATAAATGGCATGCTTTGTTGCACTTGATTCATCAATATATAACCTTGTCTTATGGATTAATCACATGGTATAGAATTGGTTGACATTTCGAACGAAATAATGTGGTTCATCCTTAGGACAAATGGTGTAAAAATATGTCTTAACAAAAGTTTAAATAACAGAGAAGCATTTGTGTTTTGAATCACTAATTCAAGACACAGATGCTTCTCAACTATTTAAAATTTTGTTAAGATTGATTTTTTCACCATTTTTTCTGAGGATGAACTACATTAGTTGGTTCAAAACGTCTACCAATTCTATACCATGTGATTAATCCGTAAGAAAAACTTATTATCAATATGGATAAAAAAAGTCTAAGATCTAACAATATATAACTTCTGAAGGGTGGTATACCATAGTGTTTATATCACGATCTTAATGGTTTTCTTAGGCCAAAATATTAACTTTCCTTATTATTTGATGAAAAACTTAACAAAAAAGTAACGAGCCTATCAAGTTGACCACAAGAACCCTAAAAGGTGCTTTTTCCACCATCATTTTATTTTCATACTAGTTAAACATCATTTGGCTCAATTGGGTGATAACTAGGATTGTTTTCTTACTCATAATGGTATGATAAACCTCTATCATTTATCCCTGCTCAATATTTTTCTATAATGGCCTCTGACCCATATCCTTGTAGGTTTTAACCCCGTACAGAAATTACCTACATACGAATTCTAAATCACAGGAAAAATAAAAATGCGAGAGCATAACACATAAAACACATATACATAGAGATTTCC
>APFE030947743.1:47504-88531 GCA_000404065.3 Pinus taeda | reverse complement strand
CATGTGGAATCTTCTTCTGAAGAATACTCTCCCCTGACTGAAACTCCAACAACGGATGATGCTTTAAGTGATGTAATTGATAGAATTGTGAGACTCAATCTTGATTCACTCCCAACTCAATCAACAGAGCAGCCTGGACCATCTCAGAAAGGTCCCCCAAAGTGGCTGACAAAGACACTTGAAAGTGTTCATCCTGATGAAATTGGAAAAACAGGAACCAGAAATGCAAATCGACAAAATGGAGGTGATGTAGATGACTCTAATTCACCTATTGATATGGATGTTTCTTATGATTGTGAATTGAACTTGTCTACAGATTTTGAACCAACTTCCTTTAAAAAAGCTGCTTCTCATGATGAATGGAAAGAAGCAATGCAAAAGGAGTATGATGCCCTCATAAAGAACGACACTTGGAAGCTGGTTGATCCTCCATTTGGAACCAAACCAATTGGCTGCAAGTGGGTCTACAAGAACAAGTACAAGCTGATGGCTCACTTCACAAGCACAAAGCTAGGCTTGTGGCAAAAGGTTTTGCACAGAAGGAAGGGGTCGATTATGAGGAAAATTTTTCCCCCACAGCAAAATGGGCCACCATCCGGACACTCTTTGCACTAGCAGCTCAGAACGGTTGGAAAGTCCATCAAATGGATGTAAAAACTGCCTTCTTGAATGGAGATCTAAAAGAAAATGTTTTTATGTCCCAGCCTGAAGGATTTGCTGTGAAAGAACATGAACATAAAGTATGCAAACTTGTGAAGTCCTTGTATGGCCTCAAACAAGCACCACGAGCCTGGTATGAAAAACTAACTGAGCATCTTCTGAAACTCAACTTCAATCATTTTGATCTTGATGATGCAACTTTATTTGTCAAGAAAGTTGGCAAAACAGTTGTATATCTTGTGGTATATGTAGATGATATTTTAATGACAGGGGAAAGCTACATTGCATCCATAAAGAAAGAATTAGGAAAAAGATTTGAAATGACTGATTTGGGCTATGTTCATTACTATCTTGGCATTGAAGTAACCCAACATCCAAAGTCCATATTTCTTTCTCAAAAGAAATACATTGGAGATTTGTTGAACAGTTTTGGCATGACATAGTGCAATCCTCTTACTACTCCAATGAAACAAAACTTAAAGTTCACATCTATTGAAGGAAAGGAATTTGAGGATGCAACAAAGTATAGATAGCTTGTAGGAAGTCTCATCTATCTCACTACTACTAGATCAGACATTTCATTTGCTGTTGGAATCCTCTCCAGGTTTATGCAAAAGCCTTGTGAGGACATTGGTCTGCTGCAAAAAGAGTTCTAAGGTACTTGAAGGGAACTCAAGACCTTGGAATCAAGTATACACAGGTAGACGACTTCAGCTTGATTGGATACTCTGATTCAGACTTCGATGGAGACAAAGAAACTAGAGTATCTACTTCAGGATATGCTATGAGTCTTGGACCAGGAGCTGTCTCTTGGAGATCACGCAAACAATCAGTTCCAGCAGATTCCACAACAGAAGCAGAATACGTGGCAGCAGCTGAAGCAACAAAAGAAATTGTGTGGCTCAGAAAAATTCTTGAAGATTTGCAGGTGAAACAAGTACAATCAACTCCACTCATGATTGACAACACCTCTGCAATAAAGTTGGCCAAGAACCCAAAGTTCCATGATCGTACAAAGCATATCAATACTAAATATCATTTGATCCGACATCATGTTGAGGCCAAAACAATCCATCTCCGCCATTGTTCCACAAATGAGCAAGTTGCAGACATCTTCACCAAAGCGCTTGGAAGAGAAAAGCTTGAATAATTCAGAACGATGCTTGGACTCACCGACATCCCTTCAGATTAAGGGGGGGAATGTTGACACCTAATCTGAAACGGATGGGTGAACTGGACAGTCATCCAGAAGATGAACTGATCCGTCTCATTTGTATATATAAATATAGGTTACCTAATGAATATGAATATCAATTTTCCTCTCGCTCATTAAGCCTGGAGTTACCCTGGCCTGACAATTTTATTGAGTTTTTCTTAGTGAGAAGGGTAAATATGAGATGTTATATCATGTGGCCTAATGTGCATTAATTGTAGTATTTGGAGCAATTTTGACTAATTTGAGTGCAGGAACTCGAAGTAGACAAGTAACAGGGATTTTAGGATATTGGATCTCCCTCCTAAACTCCTCAATCACTCAAAGATTCCTCTACTAGATCTCATCAGCTTGGAATTACAAGCAGCCAAGCCCACCGAGATCATTGGTAGCCAATACAATGATAGTTTAAGACAATTTGATCTCAAGTTGGGAGCCAAGCCTCCCTAAATTTAAGTAAGTTGTTGGTAGCTTCAATTGTATAAATAATAAGGCCTAGGGCCTCATTAGGATTCTACTTTTTTTGTTGTAGCCAAGAGCCATTTTCAAGCTAAGCCATTGTGACTAATAACTCTTATGTATTTTTGACATTATGATAAAAATGGAAATCATTCGCTTGATCTAGCATTGAGTTGACTCAGAGGGCTGAAGCTCTTGGGTTAGGAACCAACCCTAGCAATATAGGTTCCTCTTTCTGTACATGTGTTCATATATTACATTCATAGTTAGATGCTGAAATGATTTTTGGTTTTGTTTAAATATGCAATTATTTGGATGATTACTTAGTTTGCTTCCATTTGTGGATAGATAGATCAATGGTACAATAGTGACAGTAAATAATTCAGAAAATCTTATGGTAGTGGCCTTTGCCTCATTCCCCTTATGGGATCATGGTTTGAGGGTTCCATTCACACAACCCAAAAACAGATTTATTGTTTGATCACTACATAACCTAGGGTTTCTTGTTGAATAGATCATTGTTTCTAAATTTATTAGAAGTACCTACAATTTTCATTTTGGTCTCTTGACTTTGCTATGGTTTAGAAGCACTTCCATTCATAAACATAGCCATCAATTATTAATAACTCTAATTTTCCTAATTCAACTCATCATTTTCATATATAAATGAAGTTGTGCATAAATGAAGAAAAGAATGAATGTTCTTGTAGGATCCTCTGGTCTTCATGGAGACCTCATCTAAGTCTTCTCCACCTATGCTTCGAAAGTACACCAAACCCTAATCCAAATTCCTGTTTTGTAGCAAAGTGGACATTTTCCTTGAGCAATTCCAACCATCTTGAAGCCTTTGACTGAGCTTTGGGTAGTGTGCACCTCTTTCGTGCCTTATTTTCCCCTCAGACACATTTCCCACACTTCATCCTTCCTCTCCTACCTCCCTATAAGATTGTGGCATGTTTCTTGTAGTAGAACTAGGAAATCCTGTAGTACTACAGGAAACCCAGTAGCAGCTAGCTTTAAGCTCGAATTGAGCAGAAATGTTCATCTAAGCTTAAGTTAGGCCTCCACTTGGCTTCCATACCCTTGACAACATTCTAGACCTATTTCTGCATACCCGTATCTCCTACCAAAGACCAAATTGGTTAAATTAGCATTTGCATTCACAAAACTAAAAATCCAAAAGGATTTTCCTTCAAATTCTAGCTAGCACATGCGTGCAATAGCCATAGTAGTTCTTAGATAAATTTTGATGCTCATTTAGTCTAGATAAGTAGATGTTATATACAAGGTTAAGTTAGGTCTCTTTTGCAAGAAATATGTGTATATTCTTAACTACATGATTTCATGTCACTTTATAACACCTTCTAATGCAACACTTTCATTTCCTAGAGTAGGCAACATTTCCTTTCTACATTAAGATTAATTTTCCCTTTGCTTGTTGGTAGTCAAACTCCTTCTAGTCAATAGAAGCCTAGTTGAAAAACCTTAGTGGTATATCAACCCAGTTTAAAAGTGACAAGAGTAGACCATTGCATCTATTGTGTATACAACACTATCACCACCTAGTTCGTACAAACCCTGGGTTGATGAAGTAAAGTTGGTGGCCCTAGGAGTTGCAACATTCTTGCTAAAATACTGGAGAAAATCACCAATCCTAAGCCATCGCCAAAAAATAACAAGCCCAAACCTGAGGGAGCTTCTCATTATCATGACGACATCACTGATTGTGATAATTCTTCCCTCAATACTTCTCATCCGACATTAGAGAAATTCTGAGGTCTAAAATGGGCCTCAAAACAAAAATGTACAACCAAAATCAACTTTATAAGAACTAATAGGATTCAATTATGATGATGTCAACCATGGGAGATGATTCACCATTTCTGGAGTGAAAAAAAAACATTTTCAACTCGTATTTTCAACTTATGTCCCTATGTTTTCTCAAATTTCAAGTGGTTGGCACTCAATAGATCCAAAATTTAATTCCTCCTTCAAGGAGTACCCATGTTACATAATTTTGATGGACCTTACTACATGAAAAATGAGAAATACATGAAAAACATGATTGCAATCACGTTTTTCATGTATTTCTCATTTTTCTTGTAGCAAGGTTCATTGAAAGTATACAACATGTGCACTCCTTCGATGATGAATTAAATTTTGCATCCAATGAGCACTCCCGCTTGAAAATTAAGTAAAATTGTCAGGAGATAAGTTGAAAATACATGTTAAAAATTAGTTTTTTCTTTTTTCCCTCTAAAATTTGAAGATGTAATCTAATCTTATTTTATTATTTCCACTATTATTTCATAATATTCCTTAGGAGGCCCATTTCAGACCTGAAAATTTCTCTAATAGTGAACTTATTTCCAACAGGTATTGGCAATAACAATACATGGTTATAGTTCCTCATTTGGAATATCAGATCAACCAATTAATAAATGAAATTAATCAGTTGAGGGCTTCATTCCAAGTGAAGAATAAATCTAAAGAACAAAGTTCATCCAGTGTCGAGGGCAAAACCTAGTCAAAGGAATATCACATTGCGGTTAAATATTTGAATCTCAAAGTCACTATTTCTTCATAATTATATGGATATAATCTAGGTAAATAGTGATTGTTTTTTATCTATACATGTGTAGTGTTTCAAGGATGCTTTGTTTCAATATGTTTTTATATTTTTTAATAAAAGGCTGCAATAGAATTAGATATTTTGTAATAGCCTCAATTTTAATATAGTTAGTTTAATTTTAGTTTGCTTCTATGGTAGGTCTTCTATGTGTGCAATACAGTCATCTTGAACTTCATGACCTGGGATACTCTCGATCACCATCTGTCTGCTCTTAACTCCGTATGGGAACTCTATCTACCACCTATTTCATTTTAATTTGGTCATTCAACTGAAAAACCTAAAATTACAACCACTTTTATTTTGTTTGTGTGACTGCTAAAAAGAAACTTTTTAATGTTATTCTTGTGTCTAAAGGCTAAAGGCCTATGTATATATACCCTGGATTTTGATGAAAAAAGGGGGATTTTTTAGACAAAGAAATGTTGCCTAAATTTTGAATGTGGAATACTAATAATACAAGTTCATTTATTTGATTGTATTTAGTCTAGTTCTTTACTTTTATGTTCCATGGTCATGTGAATATCTTATTTATTTCCTTGTTATTTACTTTTGAGATCTAGAAGATAAATGTTGTTTGCTTGATGATTTTATTCCTAAAGCAAACAACTGTATTTATTGCATTTCTTTGTTGGTAAAGAATTATTTTGATTTGCAATTGTTTCATTTGATTGATATTCTTGTTCAGTGACCCATTTCATATGAAGTGGTATTGATCTAGACATGAGTTCAATTTGAATATTTGTGAGTATTTTCGAGATATTCAGGTGGACAAAAATTTCATTTCCTGTTTACAAACTGATAGTAATGTTTTAGTTGTATATGATTGTATCATTGATACCATTACTTTAGCTAGAGGTTTATTGATTGTTTTCATAAAGCTAATGATTAAAGTTTATGAATTTAAAAGAAATCATTTATAGTTTTCCCTTTTACATGTCTTGGCCAAGAAATAATTAGCATTATATATTATTTAGCCTTTGCATATGTTTTGTAATGTAAAACTAAAAGAAAACATAGTTCATTTTTGTTTGTTTATGAGAATAAGGAATACATTTTTTACAGTTACCTATTATTTTTCTATTTACACTAAGAATCAATTGTAGTTTAATTTATAGTTGCATTTAGGAACATATTTTGATTTTGTTTCATAAATATCGTTTGCAAAGTTTATCAATAGTGCATCTTTTCCTTGAGACAGTTATATTATATTCTAGCCTAGTTTATTTGTTGTAACATAACTCTGTACATTTTGTATCATAGCTTCATTTTGTAGTAGTAGTTATTGTATTATATTTCTTAATTATAATTTATGAATGAAATATATGAAGTACTTAATGTATCATAGTTTCTTTACTGGTGAAACATTCAACCTTTTGTTTTCATACCCATATCAGACTTAGGTTGATTGATTCCCATCATTCCATTTGTATAGCTAACTTCATAATTTAATTAATCATAATTTAGCGAAGAATTAGTTTAGATTAGTGTAGGATAATCATAGTCTAGATTAGAATTAGTTTTATCGGATTCACTTCTTTGTAATAGGAAAGGATCCAAGGCCAATGGAGCCTATAAACTTGTTGAGGGTAGCCATACCAAACAACTTGGGCTATTAAAGAGCCTCATTCTAGGATATTCCTACCTTGTTGACTTAGGTGTACAATTCTCACGTTTGTAGAAATTTTGAATAATATGACACTTATTCACAGAGATTATCTTGATTATACGCTATTTACGGAATCATGCATAATACATAACCTCCTCTACATTGATCATCAACAATTTGTGGAATTAAAACAATCGCATGCGCACATTGAAGCATCAATCACACATATCAACACAATATATCATGGGGAAAGCATACAGCTGAAAACCCCCAACTATCTGCATATTATATTGATTGACAACATGTAACAATACATAGTACAATACTCCTCACAAGTACTTAGTACTATCTCCACCTATTACAGACAAACTAACTTAGATCTGAATCAATCACAGGTTCAAATCTCCTTCGTTGCTTGCTTGCCTCCACTGCACAATCCTGCATGAGAATAGATGAGAATGGCTGATCCAAACTCATATTTCCCTTGGCTGAACCACACAATCCTCATTGGCAATACTCAATCCATTGATTGTGCAAATCTCACGCACAACTATAGTCACAACTGACAACTGTCTTGCCCTTTCACTCACCTCTAACACTTGTCTCCACTGAACTGTCCATGCACTGAGTTAATTGATGTATTCTTTAGTTGATTTATGAGTTAATAATTAGTGAATTAATTAATAATTAATTCACACCACTCATCACTAGTGTATTTGTTAGTTAGACTAAATACAACTAGTTCAACTAAGTCAAACTGAACACAACTCCATCAACTCCTAATTCAACTCCACCAAAACTCAATCACTTGAGTTCTAACTAAAGTCCTTCATGCAATAGCTCAACTAACCCATAAGAAAAGCGTATTTCCTTCTGGCAGTTGCATGTGCCACATCCGTAGCTCAAACTGAAGTGCTGCAAGAGGATAAGATAATGTTTATAGTCCAAATATTGTTAAGAGCTAATAATATTTGACTGTTCTATTTTTAGATTGGTAGTCTAAAAATAGACTCCACCCATATGCCTAAAAATAGAAGTCCATCTATTTTTACAACATGACCAATCATCCATAAATAGCATTCTACAACTCATAGACCATGATCCATATGTCTAAAAATAGACTTTGCGCCAAAAATAGCCTGCGGGCACACTTAGTGAAGACAACTTCTTTTCACTAAGCTCCATCATATTGTTGCATTTTCAACACTCCCTCTCAACAAGATATGGATTATCTACAACCCCTATCGTGTAATTCTGGAATGTTCTGCCTGTAACACATCTACCCGGTCCACTTGCTCCAACAACACTTGGAACAAAAACACTCCCAACTGATCACTCTGTTGGGCTAGGAACATACTCTAATGCTGAAGCTCTACCTGTTGCTAACAAGTTCTCCCTCTCTGAAATTTGCGCTACTTCAACATCTCCATGCATCTCGCACTATTGCACACCTCTCTATGCCACCTAGCACTGTGCAAAACACTTGTGCCTCTCGCATTGTTGCAGCCTGATAGCTATGCGTTGTCCTGGGATTCCCTGCACTGTCGCTCTCTCTGCCGCTCCATCCACATCTGTCTCTACCCAATCAGTTAGTTCCTGCTACTCCACATCGGGGCTCCTGTAGCAAGGTCTCATCCAGGAGGTTGGGTACCTCAAGGATTGTGCCCCTCCTCCTTGGGACAATCACTCTATATCACCCCACCTCCTACCTGGAGGTATGGCTGCATGTGATCCCTCAGCCCACCTGGCTCGAAGTTTCCCCCTACTGGAGGTCTCTGCATGAGTAGATGTCTATACTCGATCTCCACTCAACTTCCCTTATTGTAGCTAATCCACAACCTCCTGAAGTTGCTGCACCAATCGTGGCTCCTCCACCATTGTCTGAGACTTCTTCTAGCTCTGCATGTTGAGAGGTAATATACCCTCCCTCTCAACCACCAAGTCTCCATCAGTTTCCTTGCTGCTCAAGGCTTTACACGCATCTTGAACTTCAAGAGCATATAGGTTCTTGACCTGAACCCCTATCTTCCGGGTTTCTCCAGTTGTCTTACTGCGCAGGAAAGCCTTTCCCTCACTGAAAACAACATCATATCCCTTGTCTTATAACATCGCCACAGAGATAAGATTCTTCTTCAATCCTGGAATATGCATCACTTCCTTCAATATGAAGGGTTTACCAGACTCCCTCTCAAAGGAAATGGTATCGATACTGGTCGCACTGTATCTACCATCATCGCCCATCTCGATGTGCACTCCAAGATCTTTCTCATCCAGATCAGAAAACAAATCTTGATCTCCTGTCATGTGAAAAGACGCACCACTGTCCAAGAACCATACCAATCCCATCACACTTGATACCAAGCATGCGATCAGCGAAAAATCCATCTCAAACTGCGAGGCTAAGGCCTCTCCCACTGCAGATCCAGCAGCTTGCTTATTTTTCTTCTTCTGCGGACAATTTGTTGCATAGTGTTCGTGTTGGTGACAGTGAAAGCACTTCACCTTGGACATGTCCTACTTCTTGCCTTTCACACCGGAATGAGAAGCTTTCTTGTTCTTCCCCTTCTTTGCTTTGGTAGCTAAAGTGCAATTTTCTTCATCAGATGCCTCTGATGAAGATCCGTTACTGGTATTCCGCCTGATCTCCTCTTGCACAAGATCCGACCAAAGTCTCTCCCATCCTGGCAATTTTTCCCGACCACTGACAGAGTCCTGATAGGAATGCCAAATCTTTGAAAGACCAAGGAGAGCCAAGCTCACAAGTCCTCATCATCGACAGCCACCCCCACACTTCCCAGCTCATCCCGACATTGGGTGAACTTCGTGAGATACTTCGGCATACTGTCTCCATTCTCACACTTAATGTTTCTGAGTTTATCCTTGAGCGCCAACTTCCTCTAGTCACTCTTACTTTGGAATAGATCTGTCAACACTTTCCACATCAAGTATGGAGAAGCCTTTCCATGCAGGCTGGACACAATGTGATCCTTCATGCCCTCCAACAAAATCCTTTGACACTTTTTTGTCTTCTTTTTCCAAGCCTCAGCTTCAGCAGCATCAGTAGGTTTTAGGACATCCGCATCTATGAACTCCTTCAACTCATTGTCATCTAACACCGCCTCCATCCTATCTTTCCATGCAATATAATTTGAGCTTCCTTCAAGGGAATACTCCAATCGCAATCCATTGAAAGACATTTCAACTTCGACACCAAGAAAACACTGCTGCAAATTCGAATTCCACCAACTCAAAACTCAACCGCTACTGATCTAAAATTCGTGAGAACAAAGTATTTGTTGTACAGAGATTGACTATATGGGCATTCACTAGATATCTCACCTTCCAAAAGAAGGATGAATCCAAAGGCTACCTGGCCCGATTACAGACTCTTCCTGAAGAAATAAAATGTAAACACTTTCTTAATAATAGATCTGATGATCAATCCTTGCTTTGATATCCTGTAGAACTTTTTCTACAAATCAACCAACGCTGATACCATGTATAAATTTTGAATAATATGACACTTATTCAAAGAGATTATCCTGATTATACACTATTTGCAGAATCATGCATAATACATAACCTCCTCTACGTTGATCATCAACAATTTGCGGAATTAAAACAATCGCATGCGCACATTGAAGCATCAATCACACATATCAACACAGTATATCATGGGGATAGCATACAGTTGAAAACCCCCAACTATTTGTATATTATATTTATTGAGAACATGTAACAAGACATAGTACAACATTCCTCACAAGTACTTAGTACTATCTCCACCTGTTACACACAAACTAGCCTAGATCTGAATCAATCACAGGTTCAAATCTCCTCCGCTGCTTGCCTGCCTCCACTGCACAATCTTGCATGAGAACAGATGCGAATGGCTGATCCAAACTCGTATTTCCCTTGGCTGAACCACACAATCCTCATTGGAAATACTCAATCCATTGATTGTGCAAATCTCGTGCACAACTATAGTCACAACTGACAGTTGCCTTGCCCTTCCACTCACCTCTAACACTTGTCTCGACTGAACTGTCCATGCATTGAGTTAACTAATGTATTCTTTAGTTGATTTATGAGTTAATAATTAGTGAATTAACTAATAATTAATTCGCACCACTCATCACTAGTGTATTTGTTAGTTAGACTAAATACAACTAGTTCAACTAAGTCAAACTGAACATAACTCCATCAACTCCTCATTCAACTCCACCAAAACTCAATCACTTAAGTTCTAACTAAAGTCCTTCATGCAATAGCTCAACTAACCCATAAGAAAAGTGTATTTCCTTCTGGCAATTGCATGTGCCACATCCGTAGCTCGAACTGAAGTGCTGCAAGAGGATAAGATAATGTTTATAGTCCAAATATTATTAAGAGCTAATAATATTCGACTGTTCTATTTTTAGATTGGCAGTCTAAAAATAGACTCTGCCCATATGTCTAAAATTAGAAGTCCATCTATTTTTACCAACATTACCTATCATCCATAAATAGCATCCTGCAACTCATAGACCATGATCGATATGTCTAAAAATAGATAGTCTAAAAATAGACTTTGCGCCAAAAATAGCCTGCACGCACACTTAGTGAAGGCGACTTCTTTTCACTAAGCTCCATCATCTTGTTGCATTTTCAACAACGTTAACATGAGTTTATTCTCATCAAGGTTTTAGAGATGTCTATGTTATTAATAGGGCTTGAATAGGTAGAGTGGACTTTGGTGTGTTTCTTAACTCCTTTTTTGGATCCCTAACTCCATTCAGAATATCTCACTAGTCTTTTGTGATAGCTAGAGGGGAGAATGTTGTTGAGGTTTGGGGCATAGTTAATTGGATAATCTTATTCTAAGGAACTAGTCTTAAATTAAGGAATTTCAAGATTTAGGCTAGTCAAGGTGAATTAAGGGAAGCTACTAGGGAATGGTTAGATGTCATCAAAGGAGTTAATAAAGGAGAAGAGGCCAATCTAGTTTTAAAAGGTAACTCTAGTAAGTAGACTTGGAGGAAATCAAGTGAGTTTTGTAGAAAAAGAAAGAAATGAATAAAATTTAGGGCCTCACCAATCAATTCAGTATTGGTTGAAGAAATAAAAATGAATCAGATAGTGAGTATGGTATCCCATATGTTCATAAAGAATTTTCTCAATTGAAGATAGAGAGAGAGAGTAACCTTATAATGTGGGTGAAGTTAAATCGGTTCCCTATTCTTGGATATGAATTGAAATGTTTTTATTTATATAGGGTTTGGTTACCGACTAGACTTAATTTAACACAAAACATAAATTTACTCTTGGCTTTGACCTAGAAATGGGATTCTACACCCATATTTTTGAACTAGCAGACATTTACTTTTAGCACATGCTCTAAAAGAGTAAGTTATCTCTTGGTTTGGTGAAGCTCATGAGGTTTCCATTAGAATTCTCAGCCTCTTAATTTTTAGGTACATAGGAAACTCCAGTGGCAAGTTTATTGAAGTGGATTTAGTTTATTAATTTTAGTAATGTTTTAGTTGCAAGGATATTAGTAGGTCAACGCATAGGAGAGATTTTGGTGGTTGATTTCACTCCCCATAGATGGGGATATAGTTTTTTTCAATCTTTGGATTAATATGGGATCCCATTTAGATAGTGTTTTTGTCATAAGGTGGGTCATATATTAAGATATTGTGATATACACTTTGACAAAAGGGTTTGGAAGTGCAAGTGAATATAAGAAGGATTCTTCTATTTTGAATGACTCTAACAAAGAGAGGAAAGTATATGTTAAGAAGTATAGTATTAAGGTAGATTTTAGTGGTATAGAAGGGAAGGAATCCCATAAGAATCTAGTTTTAGAGCCCACGAAACCAGAAAAACTTTTGAAGACTGAGGGCACTTTGAGTTCAAAGATCTATAAGGGGAAACATTGACTGATGGGATTCTAGTGTATCCAATTTATATATTACACTCTTATATTTTTTCTTATGAAGGTAAATATTTTAATTTGGTATGTAATGAATTGTGGGACTTTAACACATTAGTTCTTATATGCAAGGACCCTCTTGTAAATAATTTAGGGATTTGGTGGTAGGGAGAGGTAGGGGGTTGGGAAACCAGGTGGTAAATTCCTCATATAACTCTATCTATGTGCTAATTATGGTAAAGGAAGGGGATGTATTAATATTTCAAATGTTAATATGGTGAAAATATCCAATGTAGAGGGGAATCTACCTCATAAAAAGATAAATTGTGAATTGACTCCTAAGATATAATCTTTAATATAAGAAGTTCCTTAGTTGGATTATTGTAGCTGAAATTGAAGGGGAATTGGATTTCAGTTATATAAGGGATGAGAAGGGGTAGGTTATGGATAAGAATTTCGACCTCTCTAAATCATAGGAAAGGATATTAAATGAGGTTTTATTGGGGAGGAAAGCTTCGATGATAGGGGTCCTTAGATCATCTCAACCCTAAAGATGGTAAAGTGATTATTATTATTTCTTTGAATAATATGATTTTAGGAAATTTCCCCAAAAAGGTTGGCCCCATGGAGGCTAATTGAACTAAGTAATTTAGATATTTTGCTCCAAGAAACAATGAGAGACAGTGAGAAGATAATTTTCGACCCAGGGAATTTTTACTTTTTTCAATTTTTTAGTGAGTTTTCTCCTTTATTAATGTGATATATCACTCAGATGAGGTGATATCTAGATGGAAAACTAGATATTTATTTATTCTAACTCCATCTCTTATGTCTCAATCATTGGGAACCTATTCTATTCTTAGGTTCTATAAAAGGAGTTTTGAGTTCTTAATATTTATGGTCCTTAATAGGATGGTGTTACATACTAGGATAATTTCTTCAATATGTGAATAATTTTGCATGGAAAGGTTATCATTGAGGGAGATGTGATCCTCTTTCTTGAATGAGATAAAATATAGAGTAACTTTTCCTATGTGGATCTCTTAATCTATTTGTTTATTCAAAATTTTGAGGATGATGGGTTTGTTGATGTTGAACCAATGAATTTAAATCCTACCCAAAGAAACAAGTATGTGGGGGAGGATCAAGTTGCTAAAAGAATAAGTAGAGAATTAGTTTCCAAAGGGTTTATAAATGACATTGTAAGGGTTAGGAAATGAGTGGGTTTAATGGTGGGGTAAGGGGAAATTTTGGGAGGGGCATGGTGTTTTGATCACTTCCCAATTTTATGGATATGGCCAAAGTAGGTAAGAAAATCCTATCCTACTTAAATTCAAACTTTCTTGGGTTAAAGATGAAGACTTTGTGAAGCTAGTGAAGAACAAATGGAGTCCCTTTGATGGGAATAGAGGAAAATATACAACAATTATATTGTCAAAAAATCCTACGAGCATTAAACAATTGGGTATAAGTTGCCTTGATAGGAAAAGACTAAAAGGTTCAAAGATTTATAGTAGGTGGAGACTATATTAGTGGATTTATATTACTAAGAAGTAGTAGGCTATCCTCAGAAGAATTTAAATTGGAGGTGAGTAGGTTCGGGAAAAAATTGGAAAGTTACTTGAAGAGAGGGAGAGAACATGGAGGGTTAAAAGAAAATCATTTTCTCTCCAAAAAGGTGATGAAAACATGATTTTTTTTCCATCAATTTGCAATTTTATCATGGGTATCTCATTTTAGTGGAATTTTCAAAGAGAAAAGTAGAACCACTATTGCTAACATTTAAGAATGATTTTATATCTCCCTAATTTTGTGAATTTTGAAGACAATGAAAAACTATTAGAGGACATAAAAGGAATAATTAGGAGGTTTATTGCATAGTTTTAGAAAAGACAAAAGGTCTAGTCCTAATGGTTGGCCTATAGAAATTTTGTAGTTTTCTCTATTTTATTGAGGTGGACTGGATGAGGATAATAGATGAATCTAGGTTAGATAAAAGAGCATTGACTTATTTTAACACAAAATTTCTTTCTCTCATTCCATATATTGACAATTCTATAGATTTTTAACAATTAAAGTCAATTTCTTTATGTAAGTGTATTTATAAAATTATAGACAAAGTTATTCCACTTAGGTTGAAGAACTTATTTTCAAAGTTATTTTCCCTAGAGTATTTTGGATTTCTTTCAACAAGGAAAATTCATGAAGTCATTGGGGTAGCATAGGAAAATTTGGATTCCATACAAAATAGAAAGTTGTCTTCAATGTTGATAAAGTTTGAGTTAACTATATCTCATGATGGGGTAAGCTAAGTGCATATATGGTTAACGTTGATCCACCTATGTTATCATGTTAAGTTCGTAAATTGTGTTATGAGTTGAATTTCATTAGTGTCGTTTTCAATATTAAACAATGGGTCTACTACAACCTTTTTTAAACATAGTACATGATTGAGGCGAGGAATTTTCCTTTCCCCTATCATGTTCTTAATTATTGTAGAAGGTGATGCAGGAGCAACTAGCAACAAAGCAAGCAAACGTGGGCCAGAGGATCAGAACAAAAGAAAAGCGTGATTTAAATGAGAAAATAGATTTAAAAATGATAAAGCAGATTTAAAGCGTGCATGCATGAAGCTTTTGTGGAGAAAGTCAGGAGAGGAGAGGATTGATCCTTCCTAAAATTCTTATATAATTGTAATGTGATAGGGTGTGAAAGATATATCTGTTCTGTGATAAATTTTGTGAGGGTCAAGATGTAGTCGAGCATGAGCTCGTTTTAAGGCTGAAATGCCTTAGTATGTAACTGTTTTATATAATATATATAATCATGTTCTAGTGTATGTTGTGTATACTTATGTGTTTTATAGATGCTGTGCATGCGCTATCTTTATAGCAATTGTATTGTGTGCCTGTGGATTTTTATAATTACTGTGCGTTCTGAATTCCAATTGAAAAACTGGTAGAACTGTGTGTAATTTTATGGACAGCGGAGCCAGTCAAGGGAAGGGATTAATAGAAAGGCCCAAGTTTGAGATTTTAAATGGAACTGGGATTTTGGGCAACCCCCAAATTCTCATTTTCATCAGGTGGTATCAGAGCAGTAAAAGATTCTGCGGAAAGAGGTACACTGTGTTAAAGATGGAGAGTTTATGGTCTTGATATTGTGCAGATGGCGGCAGCGGAAGGTGAGAAGATGCAGACTAGAGAGGATGCCAAAAGACGAGTGCGGGAGGGTTTGGTGAGTATCGTCGTAACAGAGGAGCTCTACTGTAGAGGTTAGTTGCAGCTCACAGAGTTTAGTGAAAGATGCGTGGATAAAATTGATATATGAAGACCAGAAGATATGACAGGAGGTCATAATTTTGTGACTGGGGAGTCTGATGCAGGAGCAACCAGCAACAAAGCAAGCAAACGTGGGCCAGAGGATCAGAACAAAAGAAAAGCGTGATTTAAATGAGAAAATAGATTTAAAAATGATCAAGAAGATTTAAAGCGTGCATGCATGAAGCTTTTGTGGAGAAAGTCAGGAGAGGATAGGATTGATCCTTCCTAAAATTCTTATATAATTGTAATGTGATAGGGTGTGAAAGATATATCTGTTCTGTGATCAATTTTGTGAGGGTCAAGATGTAGTCGAGCATGAGCTCGTTTTAAGGCTGAAATGCCTTAGTATGTAACTGTTTTATATAATATATATAATCATGTTCTAGTGTATGTTGTGTATACTTATGTGTTTTATAGATGCTGTGCATGCGCTATCTTTATAGCAATTGTATTGTGTGCTTGTGGATTTTTATAATTACTGTGCGTTCTGAATTCCAATTGAAAAACTGGTAGAACTGTGTGTAATTTTATGGACAGCGGAGGCAGTCAAGGGAAGGGATTAATAGAAAGGCCCAGGTTTGAGATTTTTAAATGGAACTGGGATTTTGGGCAACCCCCAAATTCTCAGTTTCATCAGAAGGGATCAACAAGGCACTAGTCAAAGCATAGAGGATCAATTCCCTAAAATGCATTAAATTAGTAGGATGATTAACATGCCACATATTTTATTTGTGGATAACATACTTCTCTTTTATGTTGGAACTTGTAGAGATGTTTTGAAGTTAGAGGAAGTCCTTGAGTTTTAGTGCACAAATACAAGGATGAATATAAACATAAGAAATTTCTCCCTTTGAATAAAATGAAGAATTTATGAGATTTTGTTATGGTTTATTCCCATTTCATCAAGTTGAATTCCAAAAAGTATTGATATACTTAGGGTTCTATCTTAAGCCAAATGTTTGTAACAAGAATATATTGAACCATGAATAATAGAATATTGGATAAGATAGTTCAATTATTTGAAAGGCTATTGTTGAATCTTTCCCTATAATTGTAAGTGGCTAATTTGGAAGGTTGAAGATGGTCAAGGTATCAAAAAAGGACTAGATCCTTGGGTAGGATGTGGAGGGGATTTTAGGTTACTATATGACCTAGTTTATACTCTCACGGAGAAGGTGATTTATTCCCTATTCTAAGCAACAAATGATGGCATCACTACAATATGGAGTTAGGAATGGATTTTTTTTGCATATCTAGATCTTCAAGATGAAGAAGATAAGTTATGGGAAGAATTCATTTCTAAACTCAAAGTTATTCATGCAAGAATTGTAAAGAATGAATATGAGCTACTCTAATCAAGGATTAAGAGTGGAGGCTCTTACACTTAAATTGGATATTTATCTTTACGTAAGGATTTTGATGTAGGAGAGTTAGATTAGTGACTAAAGGTTGTGTGGAAGTAAATTATGTTTAAAAGAATGAATATTTATGTGGATAACACTAAATCATTAAGTTGTTACATGGGATAATCTCCATAAGAAGGAACAAACATGATCTTGGAAGATGTCCTTTATGTCTAGAAAATGAAGAATCTTATCACTTGTTATGTGGTTGCATTCATTCTATTTTAGATGTAAAAAAAATGGTCTCTTTGATTGGTTAAAGTCTGCACTAGATAGGGTTGTCAATTGATGAAACATTAAGAAATAGGAGAGTATTGTGGAAGTGGTGAAACTCACAACTATTTCAACAATTGTGGCATGGAGGATTGGGTTGTTAAGAAACTTCATTGCCTTTTAAAAAATATTTATACTTCCCATTTAATGTTCTATTCGAATTCTAAATATTCTTGGAAGTTTCAACCCCCCAAAAAGTAGAGAAGTATATAAGGGTTGATTAGCTACATGAAAGGGCTCAAAGGGTATGTCTTTGGGGACTCTCAACTTATAATAATCTCAATGAAGGGAACCTCCTCCTATAATTTTTTTTATTGAGGATAATCTTAGAGGAAATTGTTAATATATAGTATATTTTCTCAGCTTTTTTTTTTTAACAGTTCCAAGTAGTCTTAGCCATTATAATATTTTGGCATAAATCAAATATATTTTTGTTTTGATGACTACTTGTAAAATCGATAAATGAGTATTAATTTATTGATGAAGCATTTTTGAAACTATTTTGAATTATTTATTATTTATTTATCTATATGTTAAAGGAATCACAACTGGGCCAAGTTTGTATTCCCGTGACATGGGGTCTCCCTACATGAGTTTGCCTAGCCCCCAACAAGTGGCCATGAGTTAGACACCAAGTCAGGGGATTTGAACATGGGGACTTGTACTCACATTTACTTTACATTTTCATAAACTTTCCAAATAAGTTGTATAGGAGATTAGACTATTTTGAATTATATATATATAGGATTATGTGTCTATTAGTGAAGCTTTATTTTTTTTAAGAAAATTTGAAATGCTTAAATGCATTTATATATTATATTTTAATTTTTTAAATGAATAAGATCTACTTTAATGGGAAAAAAGAAAAAAATAAAAAAAAAAAAATTAAAATATTAATATATTAATAAATTAAAGTTTAAAATAAATTTACTATATTGTAATATTTTATTTATTAAAAATATAATTTAAATAATACTAATTTAATAAATTTTAAAATTTTAATGAAGTATAAATTCACAATATTCACCTTCTTAAATATATATAAATATAATCATAAGAAAATTTTATATACTATATATATATATATAACTCACTCTATTTTTTCAACTAAAAAAAAAATACAGTCATAAGTGATTATGATTTCCTCAAAAAAGGGTATTTAAGATTATAATTTAAAAAAATGTCTATAGCTATCCTGTTTATTTTAAAAAGAATGTTTATGGCACTTGGGTTTGAATCATTGAATATAATTATAATTACACATAACCTTTTTAAATAGAGACTTGTGCTTCTTTCATTTTATGTTTTTTTTTTCCTTATTGATTATTGGTATAACTATTAATATTATTATGAATGGTTTATTTGAAATTTTGTTATTACTATTATTATATGAATGGTTTTATTTGAAATTTTGTTGGAATTAATGGAATTTGATTCTTTTATATGTATATTTTTTTCATATTATTATGAATGGTTTTATTTGAAATTTGGTTAAAATTAGTGGAATTTGATTTCTTTTATGATATGAGAAATTTTATTTATGTCTTTATCTTACTCATTCTTGAGGGATTTTATTCTTGTCTTATTTTAGTTATTCTAAAAGGAATGATCCACGGAAAAAAAATTTCTTTATGAAATTAGCAATATGGAAAGATGGGAAATGTTTTTCTTCTTAATTATAACTACTTTAATATTAAATTTAGTTTATGATATTATCTATTACTTTGTCTATTTTACAAGAAACAATCCATAAAAAAACATTTATGTTTTCCTTTTATGAAATGAATAATTTGATTTTATATCTAATGGTTCATTTTATTATATAAAGTTGCTCATCTATATCTTCTTTTTTCTATTCTACTTAGACAAACTTTGCCTTCCTAAATATAAGAGTTAAGTTGACTTTATCACTAATGTATACATTTATAGAATATTACTCGAAAGTGTTCCTCTAATCATAATGTATTTATGAGTTAATTTGTTTCAAATTAAATACTATTAGTTAGAAATATAAGATTTTTTATAATCATCACTAAAAAAAATTTAATAAAGTTTTATTTTTTAATCAATAAATTATTCTCCATTTTAATTGGTAATAATTTAAATATAATTACATTACAAAATTTGAGAAAATTAATATAAATATTTTGAAAACAAGTTCCAAGGTTTTAGAGATTTCCTTAATGCAGAAGAAGTCCTAAGAATAGGATCGATCTTAAGGCTCGATCTTCTAGAGTTCATCTTCCTTTTATTGAGGGGATCTTGAAAAAACATAATATTCCTTCTTCTTTTAGACCCCTTCTAGAGTTCATCTTCCTTTTATTGAGGGGATCTTGAAAAAACATAATATTCCTTCTTCTTTTAGACCCCTTCGCACTATCCGAAGTTCTCTTTGTTCGGTCAAGGACCTGGTTAACCCCAAGGATGGGAAGGGTGTTTATATTATTCCTTGTTCTTGTGGGGCTCCTTATATTGGTGAGACCAATCGATCAATAAATCAAAGGATTTGTGATCAAAGGATTTGTGAGCATGTTGGAGATGTCAAGCTTGGAAGGTCTCACTCCTCTGCTTTGGCAGAGCATGCAGAAAAGACCAATCATCACATCTGCATAGAAGCGGCTAGAGTCATCATGATGATTGACCATTTTCACCATCGTAAATTTAAAGAAGCCTTAGAAATTGAAAGAAAGTCTGTTAATCTAAACAGAGACAATGGATGGAGTATCAACAAGTGTTGGATCCTTGTTCTTTCTTCCTAAAGATTTTTTGCCTCATGTCTTTTTCTTATACATTTTTTCCATATATATATATCTTTATTTTAATATTTATTTAAATATTTGTTAATAACAACTCTGCATATAATTAGTATTAGAATACTAATCCTTAATAATATCTAATAATAATATTTTCCAATTTAATATACATATATAATTGATTTTTATTGTATACAAACATTATTTATTTTAATATTATTTAAATTCATATTCCAATTTTTTTTGGAATTCTAATTATTATTACAATAAAATTATAACTTAAATTGATTTATATTATTAAATAAAAAAAATAACTTAATATTAATTATTAATGAAATCCCTTTTATTTGGGTAAAAAAAATTAGTCAACTGGCTATTATTTTCTAACGACTAGTTAGCTACTCTCTTCATCTATTTATTCCATTGCCTAGATCTGATCCATCATTTTGCCCTGAAGATGAACCACACTGGTTGTAGACGAGGTTATCTCCTATGTGATTTTACTAAAAGATACTTCAAAAAAAAATGAAAACTACTTTACAAATTCATCACAATGACTTTAGTTCAAAAACTATTTTGCAATTCTTCAATGACTTTATTTTGAAAATTAGTTTACAAATAAAACTACTTGACACATTCTAAAATAACAAATAACCAACCTACCCATGATCCATAAAACATCACAGAAACTAATATCAAAGAAAGAAGGAACAATGAAAGCAATAAAGAATCATGGAAACGAATCACATGCAAAGAAGGAACAATGAAAGCAATAAAGAATCATGGAAACGAATCACATGCAAAACTTGAATATGATAAGCAATAAAGAATCATGGAAACGAATCACATGCAAAACTTGAATATGATAGGTTGCTCTGGAATTCATTAGCCTCCACTCAAATCCTCCAGCTATTTCCACAAAATGGGACCATGTCTCATTCACTTTCAGAATTTTATGACATCACGGTCAGTGGGTCTTTAATGGCGTTTAACTAATTTAATTTATCTGAAAGCGAAGGCCACATGCCATGGTTGACCAGGGGATGCACAAAAATTTAGTCACAGTTGTACTATCTATCCTGTCAATCAGAGAAGCTTCAAACAGACTGTAAACAATTGAGTGGGGAGGGAGCATTTAGCAATGTAAAAGCTCTGGCGTCACCGGTCCCTTTGAGGAGGCCATTGTAAATGAGTGTGCCAATTTTCAAGGCATAAAACAACTGGTCTTCTAGATTTAGGTAATTATCCCCTGCAGTCTGTCTGATTCAGTTGGGGAATAATCCTATTCAGATCTGAAACAATATGCAAAAGTCAAGGCTGAGGAACTTCCAGTACTTAATAGGATTCTTGGGACTGATTGCTGTGGCAACGGGCATCGGTGCAGAATTTACACGCAACAAGGTGTGTAGTAGGTATTTATCAAAACTGACACTTAGGTTTTATTGTTATTAACATGAATTTGATCTGTGATGCCCTAATGCGCAGGCCAATGATGTGCGGTATGAGGAGGGAGGATGCAGCCTTCCATCAAGCCCTGCATTGGCTCTGGGAACCACGGCAGCTCTGTCACTTTTTCTTGCCCAATTAATGGCAAACGCCATTGGAGTCTTCGTTTGTTGTGCTAGGGATCTGCGCAATATTTTCACCTGCAACAGACTGGCTACCATGATTCTCCTCTTCTCATGGTACAGTGCTCTATTAAAATGCTCAGATAAATGATTTCTGCCTTTGGACCTTGAATTCTGATGGCTGGGTGTTTCTGAAAATCACTATGGAATTGAATTGAATTTCTGGTTCTTCCTTTTTTTCAGAAGAAAAATCATATTATATTTATATAAGAAGGTCTTACATAGTGCAAATGCACGAAGCAAATGGACCAAGCCATATGCAAGTATGCAAAAACACAGATCCCAAATAATGCCCCGAAAGGCCAGATAATGCCCCTATACAAGGCAAACCATCTTAATGGTGCAGAAAAAAGCACCAAGAAACCAAGCATACAAGCAGCAGAAGAAAAAGCAGCATGATCTGCCCGCCTAAAGAAGAAGGAAAGGCACGAAACGATGAGAGGAATTTCTGGTTCTTCCTTGCAAAACATTAAAACATTTTTGGGCATTGGGTGAAAACTTGAACAGATTTCAGAGCAGATACGAGCAAAATCAATTGTTTGAATTTGCTCTGGTTAGTTATATTATAGAATGTTATTCCAAATTTTTAGTCAAGATAAAGATAGTTTAGAATAGAGGGCAAATACCATACATACCCTGCAGTAAGCAATCATTGACTTATTGCTTAGGATAGTTTAGAGTAAAAGGTAATCTCAAAAATGTGGTTTAATAGTTAAGCGAGGGGCTTGCTCATTACATGTTTTGTTGTGATCAGATTCAAAATCTATAATTAAAATAAAAATGGCATAGAGAGAAATATGAACGAGGAGTGAATATAGAATTAGTAATCCTTAACTGATAGTATGCGGTGAAAACCAGAAATCCAAAAATTCCAAATTAGTAATCCTTGGCTGAGTGTATGCAGTAGAAACCCGAAATCCTAAACTTTCACTATAGATGTATGTAGAGAAATTGTTTTGAATTTATTTCTATCAATTATATTTTGAAATATTCTCTAAATCTATAATCAAAATAAAGATGGCTTTTAATAATCCTGGACTGGATGTATGTATGCAATAAAGACCAGAAACTCCATGATGTATGGAGAATGTCCAGAGAATAATATGTCCAATTGTCAAAGTCTCATTCTCATGCCTGTGGGTTTTTTTTTTGGGGGGGGCAGGATGAGTTTTGCAATTGCAATTTATCTGTTTGTGGCGGGGTCGAGCATGAGTCAAAGCCAACCATACAACAAGCCCTGGTTGGATGAGGGTTGCTATGTTGTGAAAGCTGGAGTTTTCGGCGCAGCAGCTGCCTTATCATTTCTAACAGTCATATTAGACCTTCTGTATTACACAGCAATTACAGCAAAGAGAACTGAGGATCTGCCCATGACCTCCTCTGTTGTGCCAGTGGCAGTGCCATCGGCCATGAATTCACAGAGAGCTAATTCTGCAAGCAATATTGAGCTCAACGACCTTGATGGGTCGACCTCTGGTAAACATGAGATGTAGAGAAATTATTTCCAGACAATTTAAAAGCACAGAGACCAGAGATCTAGAAGTGCATATACTGTTGTAGATGACTGAGCGGATCTGTAGAAAGGGAGAAAACCGGGGGGGCTATTCACAGGCCAGGGACGTACAACAAACGCTTCAATTGAAAACCCAACAGCTGGATTTTACTTTGTAATATATTATACTAAATTTGTCTCACATGGGAATATTGAGATCCAATAAATAAGGGCCATTGACCACTCATGGTCTGGATGGATGCTATTGGTACAGTGAGTGCTGTCATAGTGCCAGCTGGGACCTGTTCCAGCTTGAAAGAAATTTCAAATAAAGTGGTTTATAAAAAGTTATGCCATGATTCTTATATGGCAATTAAATGCTTTGTTGATAAGTTTCAATGGTTGTTTTTATTTTTTATTTTTTCCTGATGCTGACATGATTCTTAGGTATTTCCATTGGTAATAAGTGATATGAAAATGTGCAAACCAAAAAATCAAAGTTCAATCATTCTTAAGGTGGTTCAATTGGTAATGAAAATGTGCCACCTAAATAATTTTTAGGTATTTTTATCGATAATGAAAGTGATATGAAATGTGAAAACCAAAAAAATCAAAGGTCAATCATTCTGAAAGTAGTTCAATTGGTAATGAAAATGTGCAAACTACAAAAATCAAATTTCAAACAGTTATATTTGGTCATCAAAATTGACCTTGTATTTTAATTATAATTATACAATATTTAATAATAATAATTTGTTATATATAAATTATTAAAATTAATTAAATTATAATAAAATATATTAATTTTAACTTAAAATAATAAATTTCATTATCATAATTATTTAAATTTTCATTGAAATTCATATTTTAAAATGTCTTTGCATGGAAGATAGCATGATGTCACATGCATGTGATCCTCAATGGGATTGCCTTATTGGATGCAACTTGTGCCTTTCTAAAATTCACTTATGGTATCTTCTTCAAACTATGTGTTATTAATTTAAATAATGCTATAATGTTATAAATATAAATTTGGTTTTGTGGGTTATTTTTATCTTTTATTTTAATTACTGTTTTATTTGTAAAGTTGTTGATATTTAATTTGTAAGTTTTACACAAATTATATTTGTTAATATTTGTTAGTTTATTGTTAGACACTTAATCCTCAAAGAGTGGGTGAGCAAACTGTAAATATGTAAATAAAGAAAAATGAAGAATTAGAATATGAAGCGACCTTGGAATATGAGTCTCAAAGGTCACATATCTTCATGTTAGATATTGTTGTTTTCATTAATACAAATCAATCAACTTTAGGAGTTATTTTCCTTGGCCTAACATGATATTAGATCCAAGTTTAGGTGCATAAATTGCTCAATGCTTGACCACTTGCCATCATTTTTGTCATTGTCATAGCCCTGAGAAACATTCCCCACCATTCCAAACGTTCCCTTTGCGACCCTTGCCAAGTTGCATATCTTCTTGTGTCGTTTCAATTTCCTCCCTTCCAGTCATAGCACCTAAGTCTGAGCATTGATCCAAGTCTCATCTCTTCCATTCTAGCACACACACGGGGTTGACATTCTAGCATGTGTGGACTAACGTATCTAAAATGGTAGCCTGCTCCTCACCATCAACCTTTCCATAGAGTGATTACTATCGTCATATGTTGTCATTTTGACTACTAGTTACTTGTCTCTATACCACGTTCATTTGACTTGTAACTCTAACTCTGCATGTATCGTGATGCTTTTGGTGTCCATAGGGAAGCTTTGCACATAGTTATGACAATGAATCTTCTTGTTTCCTTTTTAATTATGTATTCCATTAGAGCTTTTTTCTTTTCCCAAAAATATTCTATCATTGTTGTCTATGTATGGAAGGTGCCATCACTACTATCATGTGCTTCCTTGCCTTGGAACTCAATCGATTATGATTGCTCTAACGACAATCTTGGTATAACTATAACAGTAATGCCTCAGACAACCAATGTATCCCTTCACAATCAAGGCTTTTGTTATGAGCTTGTGAACGAATGGTATCCATGGGTGATTCTAATTGTTGGGTCAAGGTTGAGCTAAGGACTTTATAGATCACTTTGTCCATACAATATGCATAAAATCTTTGAAGTCTAACCAAAAATGAAACTAGATGATCAAATATTTTAGACATGCAATTTAGTTTTTTTCATTTTCTAAGTCTTCCTTGACATTTATAAGCTTGCAGAAATTCCAATTATGATTCTAATCATTATACATGTCTTGTTGGCCTCTAGCATATACTTGTTGTTGTGAAGGTTGTAACCCTATACAAAAATTTTCTACAAACGTATTCTTAAAATATAGAAAATATACAATGGAGAGAACAAAAAATATACATAGAGATTTCCTCTTGGAACCCAAAATTGAGAAAACCAAGTTGATTTTTCATTGCGTTCCTTTCAATGTTGCAATACATTATATACGTGTTGAAACATTCATAAACTCCCAATCCATTAACTCTGGATTAGAGCATAGATATAGTTTCCTTGACCATAACTATAAAATACCATAGGAAAAATCATCATGTCCAAAAACATGCAACAAAAGCCATGTGCAAAACCATGGGTGGGTCCGCCCACTATCCTTGGGTTCGTGCCCCATCATTGGGTCTACGTAATTTTTCTCTTCTTTTTATTCAAGGTGCTGCCAGAACCCATGCATGGGGGGCTACCACCCCCTTGCTACACCCGACACAACATAATAGTTCTTAGAGCTAGTTCCATAAAACATATAAAACATACCCAACATTCTCCCACTTGTTTTCTTTGTACACAAGGGCCATAAGAGTACATAGTCATCGATCCAAGGCTGCCACATCCATTGTTTCTCTACACCAAGAAAAATTCTCAGTGCTCACAAGATTTGTCGATGCATCTACAACATTCCTCAAATTGTCCACCTTTACCAGCAACACCTTTTTGTCTTCAACCATATCCCTCGCAAAGTGATATTGAACATCAATATGCTTTGTCTTTGAATGATAAGCAAGGTTCTTTGCCAAGACAATTTCACTTTGAATATCACAATATATCCTTATAACTCGTTTTGCCAACTCCATACGCGGACACAATCTTTGCAACCTAATTTCTTCCTTGCTTGCATGGGTGTTTATCATGTATTCAAGCTCTGTAGTTGAAAGTGCTAGTACAGAGTGTCTCTTGCTTATCCAACTCATTGTTCCTCCAAATAGGTTAAACAAATACCCACTTGTAGATATTCTCTGGTCTAAATCTCTTGCTCAGTCTGCATCAACAAAGTCATGTCTGTGCAACACTCTGTCCAAAATTGTTCTTCCTTGGTAGCAGAAACCGTAATCACTAGTGCCATGTAGATACTTGAAAACCTACTTTGCTATTGTTTAATGCTCCTTCCCTAGTTTTGACATAAATCTGCTCAATACTCCCACTGCATGTGCAATGTCTAATTTTTTGCAAACCATTGCATACATAAAACTACCAACTTGCTAATGCCTCAAAATTCACTGCAACAACATGGGGGATAACCACCTGGTCGGTGACTTGAATATCGTCCCTTTTCTGTTTGGAATAGTGGCTCTGATTGGATATCATGGGACCATTTTCCCAATAAAATGTGATAGAATGGATGTAGAGTGCCTATAACCGAATCTAGGTGATAAATGGAGGTGATTATAAACTGAAATACATGTATTAATCTATCTATTACCTGGGGTTTATGCAATCTAAAATAATTGTCCTTAGTGCATGATAATAAAGATTAATCAAACACTTGCAAAAATGAAAAGCATTTAATATGATTATTTTGATTAAATAATTAATCAAAATAATTGATGAAACTTGTATTGCAATCAAATAACGTTAACAAATCGCTTACATATGTATTAAAGATAACAATTCTAGCATGTTCATAAATGAATTAATGCAGAACTGCATTAGAAAATATACATATAATAAACAATATAAAATGGAATGGCTACCAATTATAAACAAAACAGAAATACAATGATAAAAGTACCTGATGTATGTTACTCTGCTCATGAAAGAAATAGTTTTGGTCCAGTCTTTCTCATTAAGATGGTTTCAAGAATACAATGGTGCAAGCTCTCAAATCCTTCTTTACAAAACTTCAGGACCCTGATCGGTCATTCTACTAAGATAAGTTTGAAAGTACAAAAGTGTAAGCTTCCAAAGTCTTTCCTTATAAAATTTTTGGGACCCTTTCTTTGTAGACATGAAAGGGTTTATATAACAAAACTAAAATATAAAAATAGACAATACATAAAAAGTGTTGAGGAGGTTGAAACAACTCTCCTTAAAATAAGAGACAATACAACAAAATTAGAGGCTACTGGAATGACAAGCTCATGAATGTAATTGTGTCTATTCTTTCATTCGTTGTTGGAGCTCATAAATATCTAACATTGGCTTGACTTGAGGGGGCTCACTTGTCCTCATGTGTAGCTGTCCAGTGTACACTACATCTAAAAGTGTAGGGATCATATGAATGGATGAGTCAGCAAGGGTGTTGAGCATTAGCCACTCATTGTCTGGCTTCACAAGATATTCCCAGTACATCTCCCAATAAAGTTTTTCCAACCTTTTAATTGCTTCTTCCTTTGAATTTGAAACTTCCTACCATTTCTTTTCCAAAACTCTAATATCAGGAAAATTACCAGGTGGGAATTCTTGAATTAGGTTGGCATTATGCAGGTTATCATTGATAGTTTCAATGATGTTCTTGGCAACATCATTTTCCCTAGAGATTGCTCTTTCTGCATGTTCAACTGAATGTCCCAATCAATAAAGAGGATTTCCTTGTGAGAATCCTCTATTATGGGAAGGTATGCTGCTCTGCCTTCTAGTGTATCCTTCCATGTTATAAATCCTAAGATTTTATCATCAATATCATTGAATGTCACCCTTAGATCAGATGATTGATTCATCAGTGAATCAATTTTGGCACATAGTGGATTGATGATTGATAACTTCTGATAGAATATTGCTTGTTGTTGTGATAACCGGGTTTTTAGCTCTAATGCTTCCTTTATAAAGTTTTACACTTTAGTATTGTCCTTTAGCTGATCAAGTGAAATCTGGAGCTATCATATTTGAATATCCCTAGTACTGAGATTTGCCTAATGTTGGAGCTTTAATTGATCAAAGCTCTGTTGGAGTTGAGACAACTGTGTCTTCACTTGTTGATCAATACTTTTTTTTTCCTCTACCAAATGTTGTTCCAGCCGTTGAATCCTTTCTTCCTTTTCCCTGATCAGTTGTCGAACTTATGCTACTATATCAATCGTGGCAGATGAATAAGCACCTGCAAATGAGGACAACTTTATTAAATTCTCTGAAGGATGAGTTTTTGTATGATTCCATACTATGTCCATTGGTATATCACTGGGAATGAGTGCTGATCATTGCTCTGTTCTTCTCCTTTTCCTTTGTATTTTTACCTCAACTCTATGTTTAGGACTGTAAAAGACGCCGAGAGGAGGAATTTC
Source organism: Pinus taeda (assembly GCA_000404065.3). Classification (NCBI taxonomy): domain Eukaryota; kingdom Viridiplantae; phylum Streptophyta; class Pinopsida; order Pinales; family Pinaceae; genus Pinus; species Pinus taeda. Next base: position 59,655 of record APFE030947743.1, on the reverse strand, counting down.
TTCCACGTTAAGGACAATTTTGGATGAAGGGAATGCTGAGATGATTTCACTTTCATCTGTAGTGGTAGCCTTATCAGAATCCCTATCAATAAACGTGCTTTGTCGAGTGTTCTGGGGTGTGCTGACTATTTTCTCCAACTCAATATTCTCTACCCCTTACTGTCCTTTTAACTGTTGATCAAACTATTTCCATGCTTCATCCAATTCATTATTGAAGGGTGTTTTATCAGTATGGATTTTTGTTGATTTATCTTCCACTTCAATATCTTTAGAAACCTGCCCTGAGTCCTACTCTAAATTCTGCCATGAATTCTACTCTAAATTCTACTATGAATTATGTTCTTCTTGGGAAATCGGTTGAGAAATCCTCAACAGATCCAAAGGGATGTTCTGCAGTTTTTTTTCCCTATATTCTATGAATTCCGCTAGATTTTATGAATTAAGTTTCAATGTATCCAGGTGCTGTACTTGTGAGAACATCTCAGAAGATTCAAATAGGTCATCATAGTCATCATCTTTATGACTCAATTTCTTGATTTTAACTTCAACAATAAAATTATGTGCTACTTTGTTTGGATCAAACCGTCTACCAGGCACAATAGCAAGATTTAAATGTGTTATGTTATCAATTTCAAGTGAAGCATGCTTGAAAACATGTAGAGCATATACACCACATTGGATCAGGAATCAAGGCCATAAATATTTCTTGGCTTCATTTAGGGTTTTTGTCAATCCATCCCCTATAATTTGATATGCAATCTCCCTAGCCAGTAGTTTATCAGGGAGTCATGTATAATGGGAGAACATGAGGAGTTGCCAGACTTCCATAGACTCTAACATAGGTAAATAACTCTTCACCAAACCACCTTCCTATAGGCATGAAATCAATTTTGGCCTCTTTGGATAGTCTTGGGGATCTTCTATAAAAAATAGCTTGGTGTAATGGCAGAATGACTCCTTGGAAAACTTTATAAAAATGGGCATGGAAATTAGACTCCCACAGGACTTTATGATATAGATGGATAGGAGTGAGATCTTGAATGGTCCATTTCCATCCCATGATTGGGAAATTTGAAGTGAAACAATCTGCATCCATGATATATGTGCTCATAAAGAATGGTGGAACTACTCTGGTAATAACATATCGATTTTGTTTGTATTCTTGGATTTGGGAGGCAATATTATTTGAAAGGATAGTGCCCCAATCCACTATATAAGAATCTATTGCTACGTTAATAAGAGGAACCCATTCGACTGAGAATTTAGTTGTATTAGGGTACTTGAATAACCTACACATCATAGTTGTGACATAAGAATAGGGAAAGGCTAGAGAAGATAAAGAGAACATACCCGTCTTTTCATGTTTGTGTTTGTTTGGGTAAGATCTCCATCGTCTAATTGGATCTGATTCCACCTCATTCTCACTTGCAAACTATTTGAGGAAAGATTTTCCATATACCTTCTGTGGGTCAGGTGTATGGTATATTTTCTTCAAATCTTGAGTTGTAAAAGACCCGATGACTATTTTTCCTAAAGTCAATAATTTCTTATTGGTGATATTGATGTTCTCAATTATCCATTTCAACATATCGGTATAAGGAAGGATCTTGGGTCGAGCAGTGATCTTGTGAAGAAAAGAGTTAGCGACTTCATTGTTGGGGGCTTCATAAGATGAAGTAGCATCCGTTGTTACCACTCTTTGAATCACCTTGGGTCCTTCACTTTCAAGCAATTGATACATAGATTCCCATGAGGATGTTCCAATGTCTATCATGCACATAGTGTCCAAGAAAAGCAAGGACATTTTGTTACTTCAGAAACAAGAGGTGTGGATTGCGAAGCTACCATGGTTTCCTTTCCTTTCTTTGCTTTGGTCATTCTACTACACTGCTGCTTTTTGGGATTAACTTGTAATTGGAAACACAGAGAAATGAAGAACAATTCTGAAATGCGGGAGCGTTTGAACATACAAGGTTTGAAATTATGGTGAATATAGTTTAAATGCAAAAAAATATGAAATATCTATTTATAGACCATAAAATCACCTCGGGGCTTTAAATCATAAATACCATTACAAGTGATTAATAACTGAAATCTTGGCTTCATGTGATAATTCCTTATTCCATTAATAGATCGTATCACAAAAACATTTCAAACGGTAATTGTAAACATGTCTCAATGTGTTTTCCCGATATGCGATTGTGATACCATTACATCAGTAGTTTGGGTATTGGAATCTGTGATGCGATGGTCGTAATATCACAATCGGGGGTTTGGAGCAGAGGATAACGGAACTGAACAAAAGTCTTTTACGATTGCAAAATCATGAGGAATGATGTGGTAGTGGAGTGGGCCCTACTGATGACTTAATATTATCTTGTAACGCGTATTTCCTTTGTTTGATTCATTCTTATGATTTTATTAAAGTTGCACTTTAAGAAAGATCTTTATCATAGTCAGGAGATCAGAAGTGAATGGAGTGGTCTGCCTTTTTCCATTTGTGATTCATCCAACCACGACAAATTTATAGGGTTGCATTAACTGTTATATCAGGTCTGGAAGGTTTATCGCATATCACAATCTGAGTGGTCCTCAGGCCTTTTAAGTGGCACTTGTTATAAGTTTTGTGATGATGTTAAGCTCCGATATAGAGTGGATATTTAACAATACTTAAGGCTTCTAAAGCTTAAGTATGTTTTTGTTACCGGGGGCTATACACATTGGGATATATGATTGCAATATACTTTATCGCATTGCATCATTTCAAAAGGATAAAATGGGGAGTTGCTCATTAGGACTTGCGAAGTGTGATAACGTCGGAAGTTCTTTGAGGGCAACTCATTTGAGTTGTTTGGGCCAATGAAATTTTGATTTTTTATTCAAATAAACTCAAATTTGTCCTTTTAAAACACTAGAATGTTCTATTTTTCTATGATTTAAAAATTTAAAGGGTCACTATTATTTATATAATAATTTCCTAAGAGATTTATATATAAATAAATGGGGGGTTGTTGAATAGCACAACAATTGGGATTCACTGGAAGACCCAGTTATCTCTGATTTATAATAATGTGTAAAAATTCTCTTACTGTGGATTCTCCGATCAAAGATTCAAAAATAATGAAATTTCTAAAACTTTACCAAGTAAAAAAAGAAAAAGAAAAAAAGTCACTTAATCATAATTCCTTTTAAATCCTCTTATAGATGAAAATACTTTTTGTCTATATCAGTCCTTAATTGGTTGTAAAGATGAAGTGCGAGGGGTTCTACAGCTTAGCCTTTTAGTATACTCATTTGTCATAGGTAGAACCACTGCTGCCAGCAAGCATTCATAGCCTTGACAAGGTTACCTTTTAAGCATCTATGATTCAGACTCCCATCCTTTTAAGAGTGTAGTCTTTAGAGATAATTTCAAAAGTGTATGTATATTTCATATTTTTATTTGTTTAATTTCTTTTTGTTAATTTTAGCAATACCTAAAATCCATTGTCCTGGTTTGGTGACTAGAAAGTGACAATGTCATTCACTGGTTTTACTTGAACTGAAAAAGTTGGCTCCTGATGAGACCCCTTGTCTTATAATTAAAATAATCATAAGCCATTACCCTTGTTTGATATTCAGTATTGGTAATGCCAATATATCATTTCCCTATGATCATGTTAAGCATGCTCATGATGAGACCCCTTGTCTTTTAAGTTTAATATATTTTTGAATTATACTCTAAAAAAGGTAAAGTTAGTGGATGGGGAGAGTAATTGACTCCTTAAAAGTTTTGGATGACAGTTTTAGAGTTAGAGATGCTTCATTTTAAATAGTATTTACTTTGTTAAAGATAACCTTTCTTGACTAATAATAGAATAAACGGATTTTATGAAGTTTGAGGTTTCAAAGAATTTACAACTTCAATGGAAAAATAAAATTTCATATTTTTATTGTTGGGTGCTAAAAGGTGTCTTTTAAAACTCCTAATTACCTCACATTAATCATCAACCCGGGCAAGTCCTTTTATTCCAAGAGTGTTGAAAATGCAACAAGATGATGGAGCTTAGTGAAAAGAAGTCATCTTCACTAAGTGGGCCCGCCGGCTATTTTTGGCGCAAAGTCTACTTTTAGACATATGGATCATGGTCTATGAGTTGCAGGATGCTATTTATGGATGATTGGTCATGCTGGTAAAAATAGATGGACCTCTATTTTTACACATATGTGCGGAGTCTATTTTTAGACTGCCAGTCAAAAAATAGAACAGTCGAATATTATTAGCTCTTAATAATATTTGGACTATAAACATTATCTTATCCTCTTGCAGCACTTCAGTTCGAGCTACAGATGTGGCACATGCAACTACCAGAAGGAAATACGCTTTTCCTATGGGTTAGTTGAGCTATTGCATGATGGACTTTCAGTTAGAACTCAAGTGATTGAGTTTGGTGGAGTTGATTGAGGAGTTAATGGAGTTGTGTTCAGTTTGACTTAGTTGAACTAGTTGTATTTAGTCTAACTGAAAAATACAGTAGTGATGAGTGGTGTGAATTAATTATTAATTAATTCACTAATTATTAACTCATAAATCAACTAAAGAATACATCAATGAACTCAGTGCATGTACAGTTTAGTGGAGACAAGTGTTAGAGGTGGGTGAAAGGGTGAGACTAATATCAGTTGTGACTATAGTTGTGCATGAGATTTGCACAATCATTGATTGATATTTTAAATGAGGATTGCATAGTACAAGCCAAGGGAATTCTAACTTGGATAGAATCTATTCGCAACTTGGATTGTGCAGTAGAGGCAGGAAAAACAGTGGAGGAGATTTGAACCCGTGACTTGTTCAGATCTGAGCTAGTTTTGTGTGTAGCATGTGGAGATAGTACTAAGTACTTGTGAGGAGTATTGTGCTATGTATTGTTACATGTTCTCTATCATTATAATATATAGATAGTTGGGGGTTTTCAGCTGTATGCTTTCCCCATTACATATTGTGTTGATATGTGTGATTGATGTTCATTGTGTGCATGCGATTGTTTTTTTTAATTCCGCAAATTGATGATCAATGGTAGAGGAGGTTATATATTATGCATGCATTCCGCAAATAGTGTATAATCAGGATAATCTCTGTGAATAAGTGTTATATTATTCAAATTTCTGCAAAGAGTGTACACAATATCTGCATGCTATGAATCCAGAGAGTAATGTTTCTTAAAATGAAGTATAAACCTTTGATATAAGAGTAAACAGATGCATTTATAAAACTCAAATTGCAACTGTTAAAGGAAATATTACATCTAAGCATCAAGACTTAATCCTCTATTGAAATCATAATCAAATCTCAAACAAGCAATTCAATTGACAATAGCATCAACCAAGAGCGTAGTAGCATTAACCAATCTCTTCTAGCTGATTCTATCTAAATCACACTCAATCTCAATTAAGCAATCCAAATGGAAATGATGTCAACTGAGAGTTCAATAGCAGTAACCAAACTCTTTCAATTGATTAAATCAATAAGGTTTATTGTCTTAACTACAATAAGCATAAATAGAATCAAATGACAATGCTGCGAAACATGTAAAGAACATGTACTAACTTTAATATAAGAAATCGGTAAATAGAAAATAAGATAAACTCATAGAAAATGGGAAAAATATCAAACCACACAAACTTACGTGAATTAGAAATAGATAACACAAAGGATAACAGTTCGATCCACCAGAGGTTGGGCCCTTAGCCGCCAGCAAATACTGCTGAGCTACTTCAGACAATACAAATGAACAATAATGTAAATTATATATTAACCATTGAACTCTAGTCTCATTACAATATGGTTGTGTTCCTCCAGTAGCATGATTTTGTAAATTAAAATTATAATTTGAAATAAACAGAGATTGATCCCCTTTCCTCCTATAGTCTTTTTCTTTTATAGTCAGAAAGAGGTAAAAGATAAACACGATCCCTCAAGATCGGGAGATCCTGAGGGATTTGCAACTAAATGCTATCTTCTGACACCCTTCATATTTAGCGTTGATCCTCCTAATTCGTCCTCTGACCTAATTGAAACTGACGTGCTCCATTCTTCCTTTGTTGGTTTATGCTGTTCCATCTCTAGGGAACAACAACTGTTCCTTTCACCATTTCTCTGTGTAAAAGGGAATACGAGTTAGTTATGGTGGCTAAATCATAATCAAGAGTAGTTCATCCATTTCTTATCATAGTACATCAATATGATAGTGTATCAAGATATGAAAGAGATAGGAAAAGAGGAAAAAGGTGATGGAATTAAGAGTAAATACATACCCATTTCGTAACTCAACATACTCCCCTGCTTACCCTCTTTCATGTCCTCATGAAAAAAAAATAGTTCGTATGTAGCGCAATTAAAGAGTAGGCTAGAGAGAAAGCTTCAAAAATCAGTCTAAAACCATGATGTTGAGCCAGGAGCACAAAGGCGGGCCCTTCCTTTCCTTCAAGCAATTTGTAGTTAGCCCAATACCCTTCAGGGGGATACCAAGTAATGGGGCTATAAAACCAGCATCCTAACCAATAAGGTCCTTCTCTCAAAATAAGATTGCTATAGGTGACCATACAGGCCACAACAACTTTAAAATTTTTGTAATTAAATGGTTCCCTATCTTTCACACTATTAGTGGAGATCATCCATCTGAGTTTAGATGCAGTCAGAGATCTTTCTTGAATATAGAGGAAACATGATATTCCTTTCTGCACAATCTCCTTATATATGGGCCCTAAATTTTTAATCACCTCTTCTCATTTCATTAGACTCTTATGGTTGGAAAACATTTGCAAGGGGTGTTTAGGCTCACTTCTCACCCAAATATCCAATCCATGATCCTGTCTTTGAAATGCATTATGAGCTTTAAATCATTTGGTTTGGTTATCTGCAAATGAAATAAAACCCTGAAATTGAACATCTCCTACAAAAGGGTTAGGGTTCTTTTCCACCTCATTTTCTAATATGAAATTGTGCAGATAAAACTCACAAAGAAGCCTTTGGACCTTTACACCATGTTGCTTACAACAATTTATAAAATCTTCAATTGTCCTTTATCCAATTGATTTACCAGCTCTTATGGCTTTGATTTTCAATAATAGGTATCATTCTAATAGAAACAAGGAATAATTGGTGGCGGGAGCATGCAGGACATCCAAATACAGTGAGCAGATGGTGTTTGTCTGACTTATGACTTTGTCTAGCTTGAACTTGATCTTATCCATTTTTTCTTCTGCCTTTCTACACCCATCAAAAGTCTCGCTCTCTGTTATAGTTATTTCCCGAAGCTGTTTCTATAGCTCTTGATATTTCTATCGGGAAATGGTTTCTTGTTCAAATCGTTCCAACGAAAGTCGGGCTTGTGCCAATTCCTCCTGGAGATTTAGTAGAATGGGGTCATGGTGCGTCATAATGTCTTTGGCTTGTATGTCTGTCTGAGTGACTATGTTATAAGAGGGGATATCTTCTATCTGTACTTCTTTATTGTAGGAGGTCCAAACCTCCACCTGAGTAGCTACGTCTACTAAATCTGCATGCGGTCCTTCTTGAATGACAATTGTTTGAGTAGGTATGAGCTCAGTTTGAGTTCTTGTAGCCCTACCTTCACATAATTCTATTTGCACGACCACATTTACTACCTCAGATTTGGAACCTTTCCCATTGTGATTTCTTTTATTTTTCCTTGGAGCCTCTTGACCGTCTTACAAAGCTTCTAGTGTTCTTTTCTTAGCTTTTTCAATTTCGTTATGGCTCTGTGCCTTTTCTGAGGAGTAATGGGTCTGCTAATAGTCTTGTCAATAGCTTTTGTCTCTAAAGAGCTCGTTTTTTAACCCTGGATTTGTTCCAATAAGATCGTGTCTCCAGATTGATTATTAGACTCCTGAATAACCTCTATCTCTGCTTCCTCTTCTTGGCCTATGTTTTTTGTGTCTAGACCTTCATGACTGTTTTCCACTGGGAGCAGGTCACCAGATTGGTTCTCTAATTCCTAAATAGTATCTATATCTATTTCCACTTCGTAGTTTATATCTTTTGAGGAAGACAAAATTCTGGTATAGCTAGAATTCCCTGGAGATTGGGTTTCTCCTAAGTTAAGATTAAGTGGTTCTTCAAGTTGCATGTAGACATTCATGTTGGCCAGGACCTGGGCCATCCCTACCTTGAAATCATGCAAAAGGTCATCTTGAGAACCCATATTTGGTGTTGGAGGAGGCCCCACTTCGTTTCTTCATTCATCATTAGGATTCCCTGCTCCTTCCTCAGGTTTTGGTTCAAGGTTATCTTGTCCTCTTGACTCTGGTTGCAAGTCTTGTACATTTACCAGCCTGGATAGTTCTATGGGTTGACTAGTGCTACCTTGAGGGTAAGTACATTAATGAAAGGATCATGAAAGGATATTGGAATAATGAAAACAAGGCGTGGAACGAGAATTATTAATAAGTGATAAGATGTCATGAGGTGATGCGATAAAGAAAAAGGACAACAAATGCAGGAGACGATACTTTACCACCATTATTCCACTTGAAAATGTTGTTATTGATTTTAAAAGATTAACTCATGTATAAAGGTTCAAGGTAAGTTATGGAAATAATATCTCTATAGAAAAAAATAGAAACATAAGAAGAGGGCATTGTAATAATTATTGATGTAGAAAATAAAACTTCAATACCATAAGCAGAGCTTCTGTTGCCTGCAGGCATCCATAGCCTCGACAGAGTTGCTTTCTAACCCTTGGGAGCCATGGTCCTCTATGTATAATTGGGGAAGTGAATTATGATGTCCATAGTAGGGACCAATGTGCTAGCATGGTAACGAGATGAACACATTGCCATTCATTGGGAAGTAGCGAAAGTGGTTAGGTCGGCTCATAATGAGTCCTCTAGTTCCAAGGACTTTGTTTCTTGATGCATCCATTGGATCATATCCCTGGTGTGGTGGCCATAGTGGGAATGCCACTTTGCTCCTTCCTTATGATCATGGTAGGCTAGCTCATGATGAGATCCCCTATCCTCCATATGTGGAAAAAAATCATAAAATTGTTAGTGAATATATATATATTATTTATATATATATATTATATATATATATATATATATGATAATATATATATATATTATATATATAGATACACTCCCTGTTTTATTAATAGGTTGGCTCAAAAGTTACTCCTTAAGAGTAGGGATGGTAGAAGAAGTTTGAACATATCAATAGAAAAAAATATACCCATAATCTTATTGATAATAAACTAAGAGAATTATACGAGACAAGGGAGAACCAACATATTAAAGATAATCAAACAGTTTAATTTATAAATGAGGATAGTGAAGCAATATATATAATTGTGTCCTTTCTTTTTCGATCATCACAAAGCAATCTTGTTAAAGATGATAATATTCAAGATATTTGTCTACTTCAGTAGACTCCATACTTGTTGTCCTTAGATATCTATTGCACTTTTATGCCATAAAGAGGATCATAAAGAGTGAACTGGGATAGTTTAGGAATGATCATGCAAGGGGGAGAAAGGGTGTTCTCAAAAATACTCACAAGGTGTTGTTCCCTGAAGGGAACAACAAAAGAAAACACACGTTAAAAGTGTTGTTCCCTATAGGTAATAGTAGCTGTTCCCTGTAGGGAAAAACAAATAAAAATACATGCAAAAAATGTTGTTTCATATAGGGAACAACAATTGTTCCCTGTAGGGAACAACAAATAAAAATAGACATGAAAAGTGTTGTTCCCTATAGGGAACAACAATTGTTCCCTGTAGGGAACAACAAAGAAAAATACACAAAAAAAATGTTGTTCCTTATAGGGAGCATCAACTATTCCTTGTAGGGAACAACAAAGAAAAATACACGCAAAAAGTGTTGGTCCCTATAAAGAAAAATACACACGAAAAGTGTTATTCCCTATAGGGAAAAACAGCTGTTCCCTGTAGGGAAAATCAAAGAAAAATGAACACAAAAAATGTTGTTCCCTATAGGGAACAACAACTATTCCTTATAGGGAACAACAAAGGAAAATGCACACAAAAAGTGTTGTTCCCTATAGGGAACAACAAAGGAAAATAGGAAAAAAAAAACTGACAAACAATCATCTCTACTATTCTAAGCAAATACAATCGAATAGAAAGAAAACAGAAAAACAATTATATGTCTAGGTTTCAAAAATAAATTCTTTATTGGAATGGTGCTGTCAAAGAGTTGCCTTCTTCAGTGAGAATTTGTATCATATAATCTTTGCGTATATGTTGGCAAAAGGATTCCCTTGTAAGTGGTTTGTGGTAGAGGTGTACCCGATGTCCATTTGCTTTAAAAGATTAGCTAGACCCACCAATGGTGGTTAATGTAAGGGTGCCATTATCGTGCACCTCTTTTACCTCATAGGGACTTAACCATATAGTCTGGATCATAAAAATAAGGATGAATTTCTGTTATAGCTTGATGATCTCGTAATAGAGGAAGTTCTGTACTTCCTTGACACAGTTTAGCTTTCCAAAATGGTAGCTCGTCTTTTGGATGTTCTTTGATAAGGTGCTCGACATACCAGAATAATCTATCAAAAGTCTGAAGATTTAAAACACAATCCGATTTTGTACAAAATTGACTGCAAGTGAGAAAAGAAATGATTATTTGTACAAATAAAGTTACAGCACAACTGGGATTGGCTTGTAATATTTTGCTGTTCACAAGAACTGGCCAGGTCTTGTGAATCAGAAGACAAATTATGATTGTGAACAGGCATGGGGGTTTCTTCATGATATGAATCATAGATCGGGATATTGTCTTGGTCAGTAAAATCAGGCAAATGGTCTTTGGCTCTGAAATGAGGATTGAATGATATGTTTTCCGAATTAGAATATCTCTCATTGTTCGAGCTTTGATGGGCTACTTGAGATAAATCAATAACATCATCATTGGCAAAGTAACCATCATAACTAATTTTACAAATTTCCCCAGATTCTTCCTTTTGGTCATATATTTTCAGACAAGGAAATTCAAGCGATCCTTGCTTGGAAACAATCAAAGGATGTTCTATAGCTATCTCTTTATTTTGAAAATCTAATGATGACTTATTTGAATTATCCTCTGTGTTTTTTGAAATATCTTTAATGTTGAGAGGGGAAAAGTTATCATCACTAAAAACATCAGGATAAAGAGAAAAGTGTGATTTTGAAGCAACGCATTTAAAAATATCATCATGAAAAAATCTTCGTTCATCAGATTCAACATAGACATCGGGTTTTAGATCATACCTTTGTGTACTGATACTTTTTGAAAGAGAAATAATCTGCTGTTCTAACCTTGGCATCTGCATTTGTTGACTTGCAACGATATTATCTGACCTTGTATCAAAGTCATCTCCTAGTTCCAAGGCAGACTTCCCTCCAGCGTTCTCGCTTTTGTCTTCTTGTATTAGAGTATGGATAACTCCTAGGCTTTGGGGACTTTCTTCACTATGAGTGATTTGTATATTCAAATTGGAGTTCTCGTTCATATTAGAAAGAAATGAGACAAAACTTGAACTAATTTCTGCTTGATCAGATATAGGAGGCAGGGAATGTTCAGCATAATCTAAAGATTCTTCTTCTATGAGTTCACTTTCAAGATCGTACTTTAGACAATCAAGATGAAATCGCATATTAAAATCCCTAATAGATTCATATTGTTTCCGAAGATAATCAATTTCATCGTATACCTAGTCATAGTCATAATAATCAAATTCAAGAATGAAAATCTTGACGAATTGGTCCCAGCTGAGAATCGATGCAACTGGGAGGTTTCTGCACCATTTTCTAGCTTCCGCCGTGAATGTAAGAGTAAAAATTCTGCATAAAACGCCTTCATCAATTATTTGAATATCATAACTTGAAACTCTTTGAATAAATTGAAGAGCATGATTAAAAGTAGAAGATTATTCTTACCATTGAATTTTACCTGAGACAAGAGTCTTACCACTTCAGGTGGAGTGTTGGAAGAGGTAGGAACATGGATGCAACTCCAAATGGGAAGTCTGTGAGCAGCCATCCAGATTCAAATGTTACGATTGATAACCATTCCAACAGACACTATGTTCAGGCCCTCCTTCTAGCGCCAAATATGTTGAAGCCCCGAAAATCGGGTCGACAACAAGGGGGAT
>APFE030947743.1:9969-42746 GCA_000404065.3 Pinus taeda | reverse complement strand
CAGTAACACTCCCAATTTAACCTGTTCAATGCCTGGATCGCTTTTCCCTTTTCCTGCGCCTTCTGCTTCCAGTCGTAGTTTATTTGGTAGGTACCCCGGGGTGGTCTCCTCGATTAAGTTGGCCCTGTGTAAATTCTCATTTACATAGTCAATAAGAATGTTTGCCTACGTGGCCGCTGTCTCCGCTGCTTGTTCTGCCTGCCTGATTTGATCGTCCCATTTATTAAAGAGCAATTCTTTATGATTCTTGTTTATTCTGGGTGCACTTGCTCTTTTCCCTTCCTCTTCATCTTGCCAAGCTAAGTATTCCGTCACCATAACATATGCGGACAGATAAAAAAGGGGGATAGATCTTTTGAGACAGGGACCTTTTAGACCAGTAATTCACAACAGCCGTGTAAAGGTTATTAGAAAAGATCTTGGCCCAATCCATAATATCGGCGTTTGTGGCAGCGTCTATTAGTGGTAGCCATTCAGATGAAAATTTATTGATGTTCGACATCCCAAATAGTCTACAAAGCATGGCCGCAACAAAACAATACAGAGAGGTGAGGGAACCAGTGCTGTACATAACGTTTTTGTCCTTTTTGAGCGGATCCTCTTTTCTGGACCAATCTTTAGTGGTCTTTGCCAGGTTTGTGTTCTCTGCCGCAAATTTCTTAACAAATTGTGCATTGTAAGTCGTCTGCGGTTCAGGAAGATGATACATAAGCTTTAAGTCTTGCGTGGCAAATGATCCTATGAGCCCATGTCCTTGAACCTTGAATTGTCTGTTGTGCAACTCTGCATTGTCAAGTATCCACTTGATCATATCTGTATATGGTAAAATTTTGGGCCTAGCTGCTATCCAGTGAAGAAATGAACATGCTAGCTCCTTTAAGGATGCCTCAGAAGAGCATTGTGAGCCTGCGGTAGTATCAACCTTCATTACTCTAGGATTTTCTTCCTCCAGCAGCCTGTACATGCTTTCCCATGTTGAAATTGCTGCGTCTCTGTTGCAGGCAGTGTCTGTATATAAAGGCGACATCTCCTTCATCTTTTCCTTCGCCTCGGAGCCTTGAGCTTTATTTTTCTTTCCCATTTGCTCTTGCGTTCGACTTTGAATCGTCTTAGCTCTTCGTTCCTGCAGATTACAAGTGAAGTGGAAATGACTGATTAAGAAAGGTGATAGGAGAGTTTTAAATGCAACAGATATATCAAATATGCCACTTTACGTGAAGTAATTCTTTACAAAAGCACGCGTCTTCATTTCATTTAATAACTGACAACTAATCCATTTACTATCATTAAAAGCGCATGATCTTGGGTCAGATTATGGTAAGTGGATTTTCTTTGAATGGCGCGCCCGAAGGATTTGTGATTAAGTGATTCATGATTTTCTTATGTAACATCGAAGATCGTGTCATCGCAAATCGTGTCGTCGCAAATCGCAAGTTCGCAGATTGCACCATCGCAGCGATCGCAACATCGCAGGTCACAGAAGTTTAATGTTTGTCAAGTATTTCCAGTTTATTTCTGTGATATGCGATCTTTGCGATCGGTGTTATCGCAGATCGACAGATCTTGAGGTTTTTCCTTATGAGCATTACTTTATTGCGATGCGATGTTAGGCTTAACACGGGGGTCTTGCACATATCAATATTATAGGGGAATGAAGGCATTTCCTATCCTTTTTTGCAATGCAATTTTTTAAAGACCTTTAACTTATCGTAGACTTAGGTTAAAAAATATTCGAAAGACCTCTCTAAGCTTACGATGGTAACCTTATTTTGAAGAAAGGAAAACTTGATTTTTCTCAAAATTAAACTAAGGGTCCCCATTCATCTAGTATTTTGGACAAACACTTAAATTAAAAAGGGGGGTTGTTGCTGGCCACAACAGTACATAATTCCTTAATGGTTTTTACATAGATTGGAATGACCTATAGCCTAGAGGAGGGGTATTTTTACAAACAGATTTTTTAATTCTCCCAGGAGATCGAAGTAGGGATATCCAATTGGGCGAGGTATAATCAATCTTTTTGGGAATGGTGGAGAAGAGGTAATAGTCTGTTCATTGTTTTTTTGCTTGACTATATTTTCCCTTTGAGGTATTTGTTCTATAGGTAGTGGTTCTTCCAATTGCATATTTTTATCATCCTTTGGCGCGATTATTCATCCAAACCTCAATTTCAGTTAATTACATTCTCTCAAATCGTTTTTTGGATCCAGACCTTCAATAACTTCTCTAAACTGGATTGGTCTGTTGTTAGGATTTGGGTTGGGCTGGGCTGGGAGTTGCGGTCATAGATTGGGTTGAGGATTCTGCTGCAACATGTAAGGTGCTAGTAGCGTAGGTTGAGGTAGGGGCATTGTCCCTACTATCTGGTTCATAGGTCTTTGCCAGCTTGAATGCTAGTTTTGGTTTTGTGAAGTGGAGGGGGACCATTGAGATGGATATAGATTTTTCTGCCAGAATGACGGAAAATAAGAGGAATTTGGCCAACTATTATTCATATTTTATCGATTGGACCAAGCTAGCATAGAAAATACTTGTGGTTCCCAATTAGGAAAAGGCAGCTGGTTTTGCCATGTAGCTCCTGTGTATTGCTGAGAATTATATTGTGAAGGCTGAAATAATGAAGATGGGTCGGTGGGCATACCCATTTACCGTGTTTGCCATTGGCGACGCTGTTTTAACAGGTAGATTGGTTTCGCTTCTTCCTCTGTCTCCTTGAAGACCGTTTTTAATCCTGAGAGCAATAGGAAATTTTTTGTCGCATGTTATTTAGCGCATATGGCACAGGTCTATACCATATCCAAAGGGCATTCTTTATGACTATGTTTCTTCCTGCATCGAGGGCAAAAAATAACGAGGTTTTGTTCTTCTTCGACCTACTTTTGATTGGCTTGCATGATGTCTAATTGTGTTGTCGAGGTTCCCTGGATATCTGTTTTGAAATATTCCATCAGGTCGTTGATTTCAGTGTGAGTAATACTTCGGCCATAGATTTTGCTATCCCTCGTGATTGTATCATGTTCAGCTAGTTTCAGTCTTTCACTGCCCCTCGAGCACCTGATACATAAATTAATAATGTTAGCATAGTCTTCTTGATAGATATCACCTTTATGCATGATATTTATTGTCTTTATCCACTAGTCTTTCATCCCCTTAATCATTGTGGTTTTTAGCACATTATCAGGTAGATTTGGATAGGGAGACCTTTGGAGGTTATATTGGAAACACTCCACATACTCTTCCAAAGTTTCACTAGGCCTTGCTACCATTTAGAATATCTCATCTTTTAGTTCTCTAGATCTACAATAATCTTGATATTTTTTAAGGAAGGCAGTTTTCATTTGGTCCCAATCATTGATGGTGCCTCCACCCAGTCCCATAAACCAACACAGGGTTTCTCCCTTTAAAGTGGAGGGAAACAGCTTCAGTTTCTAGGGGTCACTGGTGTAATCATAACCCCGACATAGGACGTCGAATTCAAATAGGTATGCATCCGGATATTCTGAAGTGAGTCCATGAAAGGTGGGAATATTTTGTAGAGGGATAGCTCTCATGGGGGTGTTGACAACTGTGTCAACAATAGGATACTATAGTCTAGAGGTCTGGGGTGTTTATGGATTATTAGCCATTTGATCAAAGATATGCCAGTACCCTTCTGGGATCTTTGGAGCTAGAGAGTTGTCCATAGGATGTTTAGAAGAGGTGGGAATGATCCTAACAACACTCCCTTGATTTGGGACACCAGGTGTCCTCTGCTCAATTACTACCTCAGGGGATCTTGGTTCCTCAGATTCCCCTATTTCTCCTTCTCCTTCATGGATGTTGCAAGAATTCCCTTCTTGTGACGGAATTGATCACGAATTTTTAATGTCTTGAAAACTCTGTTCAGTCCCTTCAGTTTTACTGTGGACCTCAACGTAGGCTATAGATGGTGAGCCTGTGGCCTGAAATGAGATAGTAGGTTGTCTAGAAGCAATGGTTTGAGGACCTACTAATGGCTGAGATTCAACTTTTCTTAAGATGTCATCGATAAAAGTTGATCGTCCAAGGGTCACCGGTCCCTTAGATTTTTTAGGTTTGGGGTGTGGGATTGTATTGTTTTCTAGTCTTTTCTTCTTAGTCATTCAAGCAAAAAATTCAAATGTTTGTTTCTACCTTAAATTCCTAGAAATTCTACTAGAAAGTGGGCGGGCGAGCAGGCATTTTACTTGCTCCGTACACAGGTTCTTACCTTCCATTTCTAATACCTAGTTCTCTCTTAGCAGACAAACATCAAACACCTACTTTACTTTTCTGTAATTGTACTAAAAATCGGGCGGGGGAGTAAGCACTTGCGCATTACGTAGGTTCTTACCTTCTGTTTTGAATACCCAGTTCTTTCCCAGCGACAATTATCAGATATATGTCACTCTTTATAAAATGGTGACACTCTCCCCAGCAATGACGCCAAAATGTTAGGTGCTAAAAGGTGTCTTTTAAAAATCCTAATTACCTCACATTAATCATCAAATTTGGCAAGTCATTTTATTCCAAGAGTGTACACAATATGTGCATGCTATGAATCCAGAGAGTAATGTTTCTTAAAATGAAGTATAAACCTTTAATACAAAAGTAAAAAAACGCATTTATAAAACTCAAATTGCAACTGTTAAAGGAAATATTACATCTAAGGATCAAGACTTAATCCTCTACTGAAATCGTAATCAAATCTCAAACAAGCAATTCAATTGATAGTAGCATCAACCGAGAGTGTAGTAGCATTAACCAATCTCTTCTAGCTGGTTCTATCTAAATCACACTCAATCTTAACTAAGAAATCCAAATGGAAATGATGTCAACTGAGAGTTCAATAGCAGTAACCAAACTCTTTCAGCTGATTAAATCAATAAGGTTTACTGTCTTAACTACAATAAGCATAAATAGAATCAAATGACAATGTTGCGAAACATGTAAAGAAAATGTACTAACTTCAATATAGGAAATCGGTGCATAGAAAATAAGATAAACTCACAGAAAATGGGAAAAATATCAAACCACACGAACTTGCGTGAATTAGAAATATATAACACAAAGGATAGCAGTTCGATCCACTAGAGGCTGGGCCCTTAGCTACCAGCGAATACTACTGATCTAATTCAGAGAATACGAATGAACATCAACGTAAATTATATATTAACCATTGAACTCAAGTCTCATTACAATATGGTTCATGTTCCTCCAATAGCATGAGTCTGTAAATGAAAGTTACAATTTGAATAAACAGAGATCAATCCCCTTTCCTCCTACAATCTTTTGCTTTTATAGTCAGAAAGAGGTAAAAGATAAATGTGATCCCTTAGGATCGGGAGATCCTGAGGGATTCACAACTGAATGCTATCTTCTGACACCCTTCATATTTAGCGTTGATCCTCCTAATTCGTCCTTTGACCTGACTGCAACCAACGTGCCCCATTCTTCCTTTGTTGGTTTATGTTGTTCCCTCTCGAGGGAACATCAACTGTTCCTTTTGTTGTTTCTCTGCATAAAAAGGAATAAGAGTTAGTTACGGTGTCTAAATCTTAATCGAGAGTAGTTCATCTATTTCTTATCATAATCCATCAATATTTTAGCGTATCAAGATATGAAAGAGATAGGAAAAGAGGAAAAAGGTGATGGAATTAAGAATAAATACATACCCATTTCGTAACT
The DNA here is from genome assembly GCA_000404065.3 of Pinus taeda. Taxonomy (NCBI): domain Eukaryota; kingdom Viridiplantae; phylum Streptophyta; class Pinopsida; order Pinales; family Pinaceae; genus Pinus; species Pinus taeda. The sequence continues at coordinate 37,061 of APFE030947743.1, read as the reverse complement.
CAACATCTATGATAATTAATCTAATTTTCAATTTTGTGATCACTTCCTTAAAAATTCCTACTTTCAAAGCAAAAGATCATAAATTTTCTTAAGAGATTCTAATATAAAGCCAAAAGTATGCTATTTAACATTATTTTCTAATAGAACTATAAATGTAAATGCGATAATGTTATATTACAGTAGAAGATATTATCTTCTAAGAAAATAATTTTTTCAAAATAATCCCATTGACAGGAAGGAATATCTCTTTCCTGATAAATCTTGCAATATGAATGTTGATGGGTCTATTTGTTCAGATATTTGAAATGGTCCAAGCCACATTTTCTGGAATTTAGTATGCTTTCCTTTTTCCTCATGTGCCTTGTCCCATTTAAGGACAAGATATCCAATTTGAAAAGATTTTGGGGTAACAGAACTTGCATCAAAAGAATATTTGAGTATCTGCTGATGGTGAGCATGTGTAAGCTTGGATTTTTCTCTTCTTCTTCTAATTTAAGGATTTTAGATAGTCTCAATTGTAAAGAAGAATAAGGTGTTTCTTCTATAAATTAGACCAGGGCTAATGAGGGAAGGGCCAAGTTTGAAGGAATGATAACTTCTTTCCTATATACTATATTGAAGGGAGAAGTGCCTATTGAGGAATTCCGGGTATTCGATCTGCCCATAGAGAAAATTTCAAAGATTTGTCCCAGTTCTTTTGGTTCTAATAAATAGTTCTTTTAATAATTCTTATGAGGTTCTTATTGGTTGATTCTGCTAGACCATTTCCTTGAGGGTAGTAGTTAGTAGAGTATTTAAGTTTAAAACCCCTCTTAAGAGCAAATTCAGTCATATTATTTCTTGAAAAGTAAGATGGATTATCAAACATAAGTGAATTTAGTAAGCCAACCCTAGTAATAATGAACTAATCAATGAATTCATTTATGGCATCAGAATTGGATACCTTTAGTAGAATTGCTTCCACCCACTTAGTAAAATAGTCTGTAGCTATAAGGACATACTTATGATGCTTGAAAGAATGAGGAAAAATATCACCTACGATGTCCAGTCCCCATTTTTCAAAAGGTTGTTCAATGTTGACTGGTTGTAGAGGTAAGGCTAGTTTTCGTTGTCTTCTAGTAGAAGTCTGGCATATTTTTCATTTCCTTACATATTGTTGGGTATATTTGAACAAAGTTGTCCAATAGTACCAACATGCAGGATTTTATGTGCAGTAGTATCTCCTCCAAAATGTCCCCCAGTTGGTCTGTCATGGAGTTCATACAAAACCTTCTGTGCTTCAGACTTTTCTAGGCATCTTCATAATACATAAACATAATTTCTTCTTAATAACACATCACCAATGATCTCATATTGATTGGATTTTAATATTAAATCCCTTTCCTTTTGTGATTGAGTTTAGGGGGAGCATATCCATTTTTTAAATAAAAAATAAGATCAACATATTGGTACTCAGAGTCGTTTAATCTTACCTTAGATATGTGTACAGTATTACCTGAGTCCTCATCAGCTGGTAGATTGGAAGTTCCTGTAAGCAATTTGCAAAAGACTTTCCCTTTGACAATTATAGCTGGTTTAATGTCAATATCATATTCTTGTAGGGCTTTTTCCCAATTTTCTCTCTTTTCTCCTAATTCCCTTTGCATAAGAAATTGTCTCACCACTAAAAGTGGGACTATTACTTTAGTGTCTATTTTTAGGAGAAAAGGCCTGAACTTCTTTATAGATTTAAAAATAGAAAAGTCTTGCTTCTCCACCTCTGAATAATTTAGTTCAACACCTTGAAAATTAGAAATAAAGAAAGATATGGGTGCTTCAATTTTTTGATCATTAAGTTGTGTTAGAATGACAACATAAGATGTTTGAGAACCGAAAGTGTACAAAATGAAATGATTAGAAAAATTTGGAGTAGTTAAAGAGGGAGAATTCATAATGGCTTGTTTGATTAAATCAAAAGCTTCCATTTTGTCATGTTCCCACTTAAAGACTGAAATCTTCTTGATCATGGTTTGTAATGGTAAAACAATTTGGGAAAAGTGAGGGATACATCCCTTAACAAAATTTATCTAACCTAGAAAGGACTGCATAGTTTTATTGTTGGGCAAAGGAATTTCATAAATTTCTTTTATTCTATTAGGATCAATAAATATTCCTTTTTTGGATAGAATAAATCCTAGAAGCTTGCTTTCATTTAGAGCGAAGTAATACTTCTTTGGATTTAATGAAATTCCATACTTCTTGAGTGTTCAAAGATCTGTTTGAATTCATGCAAATGGTTTTTTCTCTTCTTAGATTAAACAATTATGTCATCTAAGTAAAAACCAACAGTTTTGTTTACCAGACTCTTGAAAACTATGTCCATGTCTCTTTGGAAGGTTTCCCATGCATTAATTAAACCAAAAGGAATTTTTTGGTAGGCATAGGTTCCCCATTTAGTCCTGAACATAGTCTTTAACCCATCATATAGGTTGAACAAGATTTGATTATACCCTAAAAAACCATCAAGGAAAGACATTATTTTGGAATCAACTACTAATTGCAATATTTGTTCCATGGTTGGTAATGGGAAATTGTCCTTCAGACAAGCTTTATTGCAATTCCTAAAATCTATGCAAATACAAATATCACCATTTTTCTTCTTGATAGGTACTAAGTTTGAAACCCATTTTGAATGCCTAATAGGAAAGATAATATTTGCTTTAAGGAGTTTATTCAACTCAAACTTGATTTGGCTTTCTATATTGGGGTGAATTTTCCTTAATTCTGTTGTACTGGTTTTTGTTGGATATCATTGTAATAGTGTGTTGTATGTTAGAGGTATCATATGTTTTAAGATATTCATAGCTCCAAGCAAAGATACCCAAATACTTTTTAAATAAATGAATGAAGGCTATTCTCTCATCAGTTGAGAGACCAAGCCCTAAATTGACGTTTATGGGTTTAGGATCAGTTCCAAGTTTCCCAGTTAAAACCTTAAGGTTGAAATTTGGAGTTTAGAATTAGTGACCTTCTTAAATCTACCTTTTATATCATGAAGGTATTCAATCACCATAGATTTAGGTATGGGATTTTCATTGTATTTCTATTTCAACTGATTGTCATGTTCATTTTCATTAATTATCTGATCATGATATGATCCTTCAGATGTTAAAAAGCTTAGGATATCTTCATCATCATTAAACACTCACCAATTGGTGACATTATCGAGAATCGATGGTCAACAATTATTTGTAGTCTTATGATGGTATAAGCTTGGATGCTATATTACCCAGAAGGTCATAACTTGCATTTTGAAGTCTACGAATAGGAGAAATATTGAATGATAAAAAATGTGAAGTAAGGTCATGAACCAATGATTGATAATTGTTTAAATGTCCAGACAGACAATGAATGGTGTTTCTTACTTGTTTGATAATAATTTCAAAATCTCCAAATGCTTGAAGATATTTGATATCAAGACCTATTGCTTTGTACAAACCCTAGACCAATGCCCCATATTCAACATTATTTTTTGTGCATTCAAATTCCAACCTACATTTTAGCATTGTTTTTTCTCCTAATGGACTAATTAATATACAATTGTCTCCTATGCCATCATTTGATTTAGATCCATCAAAAGATAATGTCAAAAATAAATATTTAGCTAATGGTTTATCTACAAGATTTATACATTTGGAAGAATCTATTTGTGAAAAGTTCTCAATCTGGGAAGTAACAGAGTTATCCAAAAAAGGGGACTTCTGTGCATTGAAATTTCCTAAAAATTACTTAGCAGAGTAGTTTCCAATTATGTTATTGTTAAAAGATACTGGTTCATTTTCATCTTCAAAATCAATTACGTATACTTCAAATGTGTTTCCCATTCAATTCTATTTTGATTTGGCTTTCCATTGTAAGGGAGCCACATATGACACCAATATGTTGCAAAATAACCATGAAGTTTCTCAGACCAATCCCTACTAAGAATTAAACCATAAAATTTGAGAATATCAACAAGTAGTATAACAATTACTTGACAAACTTTTGGATTAGAAGAAAGTTTAATGCTGACTGAATTCATTTCCCCCAAAACCTAGACTTTTGTTCTATCAAGTTGGACAATGTGAACTGTAGAATTTTGGGGTGAGACATTTAATTTTGTACACACTGATCTTGGCATTATGTTTGCAAAGGTCCCTAAGACTATTAAGTAGTTGTGCATATTTTTATTAAAGATTTCATGAGTCAAGAGGAAAGGGGGAGTGTGTGAGTTAGATCTATCACCAATTAAGATAACATAGGTAGAATAAACCTTGTTTGATGAATCATTAGTAGCCTTACCCATTCCTTTAGAAGCTTTGGATATAACATCAACAAGAAAAGGGGAAGTAGGAACTACATTCAATTATTTGAGTAAAAGCTTCTGCTGATGTTTAAGCTTAATGAGCTCAAGAAGAGAGATATTTTCTCTGGATTTTTTCATGTCCTCCACTATTTTATATTCCATAGTATCTGCACCTACCAAGGTTTTGGATGAGGATGGGGTTCATTGAGGAGACGTGGAAGAAGACTTTTTACTGAAATGTCGAGTAGGAGTATCCTCTCTGTGGACAGAGACAATCCCTCTAGCCCAAGAGAGTGGGTCTAGCTGCAAACAAGACAATATAATGTAAATTTCCTTAGATTAGAATCGAATAAGAGGGCCTACCTCTTATAATGCTAATCCACTTGATGGTGATCTTGCTTCCTTGCTCCAGCTTCCTTTTGTTCCTTTCATTCAAATACCTGGAACAAACATGGAAGAAACAAAAACAAACATGATAGCATAAAATCGAATTTAATCTACTTAAAAGGTCAAGGAGTTTTAAGCTATAAAATATAATATTACACACGAAATAGGAAATAAACCATTAGTTGCATTAAAATAAACTTCAAAGAGAAATACAATTGAAGCCTTGACATTGCAAGTTCCCTTTGGCATGTTTGGGTTCCAACACCACTATAAGCATCGCATGATTCACCCTTGAAACAACGGAAGTTCAAGGCCTCTTGTCCTTTGCTCCAAACCAAACACTACAAGCTTATTCTCCCCTCACATAGACAAACTAGAAGGCTAAGTGTTATAGACATATTTGGGCACTGCAACCCCAATCACATATTTCCATAAACCAAGGGCTTCTAAGTCGCTAAAAGTGTTGTTTCATACCCTAAAGGAGCAAGGTTAGCGGATTACATCATCTCCCAGAAGTTCTCCCTGAAAAACTACTCAGAACTGGTCAAAATTGGACCATACAGACTGCTCAGTGCTAAGAGTCTGATGCATCTCACCTGTCACATGCAAAATGTGTGATTCATACTGAAAAGCCCTTCTGTGGGGTGTGATGAGTGAGAGCAGACAAATGGCAGAAGCAGTTGGCTAGGTGGAAACCCAAAGAATCTTCTAGAAACTTCCCATTTGACAGTTGCCTCTTTGAATTCACCCAGGGATGAGTAAGAGATAATCAATCTCCAAGTGGAACCAAGAACTATCAGAGAGAGGGCACTAATCAAAACCCAGAAGTTGACTCACACACCTGCAAACATCTATATATGGATCCCTCATCCTAGATATCTAGAGGCTGGAATCTTATATTTTGTAAGGAAGTGTTGTTGGTTTCTTTGTGGAACATCATAGTGTTGGGTGATCTAGCTTTTCATGAGGTGAATAAGGGCTTTCATGCTGGGAAGATGGCGCTAGGTCAGATCAATGGGTTGTAATCCTCTCTTCTACTCTTTCTATCAATAAAGCTATTTGAGTTTTCCTCCATATTCTTGTATGTCTAAATTGATATACATTTTTGTGTGATCAATATATATCTGATCCTATATTGTTTATGATTGTATATCTCTATGCTTTGATGGTATTATGTTGCTTTGACTCTACAATTGTTCTTTGAAGCGAGACAAGCGAGGAAGGAGCGGCAAAGATCTGTTAAAGGGGAGAGGAAACAAGAAAGGAACCAAGAGAAAGACTGAGGTTGGTACTCTCTGCTCCTCTTTCATCTACTTCTCATAAAGGAAAATGCAAGTAACTTTAGTTTGTTTGTTTCTAAGATAGCTACCCGTCTTAGTGGGACTAGCAGCTCTGAATGGACACTAGTTTTCCTGATAACAAAATGGCGACTCCACTGGGGAGTGAATAACATGTTTGTTTGTTTATATTTTCTTGCTTTATAAACTGCAGATGGAGCCTGAAGTTAATCTAGCTAGCCTTCGAACTGCATTTGCTATGCAAGTGCAAAGTAGATTAATGTTGCTTCAGTCCATCTCCGGGTTTTGTTTATAAACTGAACGACTGATTTGAAAACATTCTAATTTCCCTGGTGGTGGCTCAAGTAACCTCATTAGATCAGCCCCTATGTTTTGCATTTACTGACTATCATTAGCTCAGCCTAAATCCCTAAACTAAGCTGCAAACTATGACCAAAAAACAAGTTAAAGTCTCGTCCTGGACCATCACACTGTCTCCTTTTGACAGTCTAGATGCATCACACCCCCCGTATGCAGTAGGTGAGATGCATCCCTATTTCCCTATGTTACAGGTGTGATGATCAGATAACACTGTTTCTGCCTCCAGATTTTGGTTTTTTCTTCACTCTCTTCAGCTTTATTTAGGAGTTTTGCTGTCTGTGATTAGTATACCACTTTCAAAACTCCCTTCCTTTGCATTATTCAGCCTCCATTGTACAAAGAATTGTGAATTTTTTTAATGTATTTTTCACCATTTACAGTTCTCCTTTACCAAAAAGTAGCTTAATCGAACTGTCGTCTTTTGATTTGGAAGTGTCACGAGTGTCATTTTTAGTCAAAGAAAAGAATCCTGCTCTTTTTTATGGATGATTACACTGTTACTCTTGTATTTTGATTTGAATTAATAGTATTTCAAATGTCAAAAGTAGTTTTCATTCAAAATCACAAAGTGTTGTCCTTGTCTTCCTTTCATCTTTTGAAGAGAAAATTGTTAGTACTGTCACTTTGAAAAGATAATTCAGATTTGTACTTAGCATTGTTTTTGTCACTTACACAATAAGAAAGCAGAAAACAAATACATGCATGTGCATTTGCATTTAGACTGCTTGTTGATTTTGATTTAGGACAATGCATCTAGTGTGTGCTCTCTGCTCTATGTTGAAAGAAATTCGCTTCTCTTTCCTTAGTAGCTAGGATTTTCATTGCAAAAAGAAGAGTAAACAACTGTTTTTATCATCTTAGATTGCATATTTAGGAATTGTATATCTACATCACGTGGTGAACCTTAAAGGCAAACTTCTTAAGAAAGATCAACTGTAAAATAAATTCAATGAACATAAAAACGCTTTGGAACTTAATGCACAACATTTAGAAGTCTAAGCTAGAGACATACTTTGGCATCGTAAATCCTAGTAACTATCAATTTCATCGTAGGTTGGGTGATTCCTCCTTTTTGAGATGACAAGTGCTAGTACGAACTTGTGCTCCCATGTATTGTTGAGTATATATTGGGAGACCACAATAGGCTATATCCTTTATCCTTAGGAAGCTGTGCCTACCGCCCTACCGAATGCAATGCACTGAACACAACAATCAGGAAGATTGACTATCGTACTGTACAAAGTATTATGCATTTTTACGATTGGTTTGGTAATCCCTCTGTCTAGATTTCTAGAGTAGTCTCTTTCATTCCTTTTCAGACTTTTTAAAAGAAAAGGTCCATCTGAGCACTTGTCACTTCAGGCTCATTACAAATCGAAGGCAACTAGAGTCATCTTTAGATTTTTCTTGACTCTTAAAAATTGAAAAATCGAGTCGTGTCAAGGCGTCGTAAAATTTATTTTAATTGGAATAATTTCATTGTTCCCTCGTTGATATTAAGTTGAGAAAATGGAGTCCACCAACCAAGGATTTTCCCTTGGGGGAAATCCTAGTCCTTTCTCCTCTTGGGGAGATGTTGGTGCACCTCATATGGCCACATTGTCCCTTCCATGACTAACAATTGGCCTACCAGTATGGCTTTTCTTGACCTCTATCGTTCAAAGCACCGTGATTCCTGAGCAATCAAATCAGCAACCGGATGATACTGAAGTTAGCCCCCAACCTTCTACTTTGTTTATTTCTCCCTCTCCTTCTTCCTCTTCGCTTAGTAAAGTTGATACAACTAAAAACCAAGTAACTGAGAAGAAGAAGAAAGAGAAGGAGAAGAAGAAGAAGAAGTTGACGACGAATGGGGGCAACCTTGCATCATCTGGCGAAAATCCACACATTGCACCGTCCAAACCTAAATCTCCATGTGTCATTTGCAAAGGAGACCACTATCATCGAGATTGTCCTTGCATCCCACAAATCTTAAGGGAATGGTATCCCTACTTGCACAATCTGGTGTCATCAACATCTGACGATCATGTTGAAAGTGCACCGTCAACTAGTGAAAACAAAGTCATTGGACAAAAAGGAAGATCTAAAATTCCTTGTAGACTGTGTGAAGGTGATCATGCCATCCACCATTGTCCCTTCCTAGATGAAGCTAAAAGAGTCTTGGATAACTGTCCTGCTTCACCACTATGGCTTCCTCCTGGATACAAGAAACTCTTACCGAGTCCATCACTAGTTGAAAATATGACTGACACACCTTTGTGGCAATCAAGGTATTTATCATTGAAGATAAACCCTCTGAGTCCACACCAGACCAAAGTCAATAGGTTGAGATGGCAGTCGACCTAGTCTTGTATTCAGAAGGTCTACCTTCAGATGATACAGTCACCAAAAAGAATGAGAAAGACACCGTTCAAATTCTTTTCATAAACACAAACTCTGATGAACATGGGGGCAATCTACCCATTCCTTTACCACATGAAGGAAGTTCGCCAGAGATTTATCCAGCCATTTATTCAGTCCCACCTCCAAGCAACTTAGTCATTTCCTTCGACTGGAATCTACTAGGTAGACCTCATCTACCATCTAATGTACCATTCCGAATCTTTGTACAAGCTTACAGAATGGTCATGGTCGGTACTATCATAGATGAAGGGTCTTCTATGAGTATCTTTTCCTCAACTGCTTGGAAAGCACTTGGTTCGCCATCGCTTACGCCTTAGATGCAAAATCTGACAGGCTTTGACAAAGGAACCTGTCAACCATTAGGGTTCCTTCCAAATTTACCTATAACTTTGAGAGGGAAAACCGTTCATCTAAACATGATGGTAGTCCAAGGACCTTTAGATTACAATCTACTCCTTGGCGTGACTACATTTATAGCATGGGAGCCATTGTCTCCTCACTCTTTCGAGTGATGTGTTTTCCACATGAAGGCAAAGTGGTCCAGCTCGTAGACCAACTTTCATTCCCCAGTTCACACATAGCTAATAGTCAAATGCCACCCCTATATGGTATTTTTGCATAAGGAATGTCTCATCAATCTCCAGTCCATCCACTTGATGAGCACAAGTGATTCGATGATTGTGACTGAAACCCAGGGGGCATGCGCCCTGGTTTGCTTTGACAGGAAAACCACCATTATAAGGTGGGTTTACGCATAGGAATATGACTAGTCTAACACACCCATCTATTTAGGAAGATGGGATTAGACTGGAATAAGATACTTTTGTCAGAAGGTATGCCTTTCCCGATAGAGCAAGTGTTTTGTCTGCAAATTGAAGGGTAACCTGGAAACTCTACTTCGTTATACCTGGGGGCATGCAAACCTTTTTGTATGAAAGTGAAAAGCGACCATTTATTTTCTTAGTTTGTAGGTTTTTAACCCTTTAAACTTGTAGGATTGGTCATTCCTAGCTTACATAATGAAAGGATCTGGAGCAAAGTTTCAAATGGGGCAAGCTCCCTAAAAAATGAACCTATCGATGAGACATCCTTATTATACAACTAGCACGAGCAATTTTACGCGAAGTTCAAGCTCGTTAAAAAATAAACCTGGCAATGAGCATATGTTCCACCAGAGTTTAAGCTCATTAAAAAATTAACCCACCTCCAGTAAATAACCATTACGATCGCATTATCATCAGCTCTTGAGCCTTGGTTGTGTTCTTACCATCACCTCCACTATCTTTTAGCCAATCATACGCCTCCATTTGATTGTTTACCCCTTTTGAGGAACAGCTGTGACGAGTGATTCTGTTAGCCACCTTCTTTACACTACCATGATTGAAAAGTTCCAAACCTTACCTGGAACCAACTGCTATTCGAAAACATCACTTGTTCCTCAAAAAATGAGTCTCCTTTAAGCTCTTTTCATCTGACTCATAAAATATGAAAATATTGTTGATCAATTGGACTCTCCAACTCATTAAAGCGATTGGAAGTGTTATCCCTCCTCTAGATTTTAATATTTTTGGACCTCAGGGATTATTACACAAAAATATCGAGTGCTTGTCTTGTTCGACTCATTAAAACTATCGAAAAGTCATCCTTTTTGTATTATTTTACACTTTTTTGGACTTAAGGGATTGCATGACGAAATAGGAATACTGAAGTTTTCTTTCTGTCCCTTTTCAGACTCTCTAAAATTGAGAAAGGACCGAATTATCTTTGTCGTTAAACTTGTTAAAACCAATAGTGAAAAACTTGTCCATACAGACAAGAACGAGTTTCATTATCGCTAGGCTCATTAAAACATAGCGACATGTTTGCTCGAAGGGAAAATTATAGAACAAGCATATGTTATCCTCCTCAAGCTTGAAAAAAATAAAGAGGTATTGGTCAGAAATGACTAGGGAAAAATTGGGAAGAAAACTTGAAGAAACTTTATTGGTAGCAAGTCACTCTTGAACATGACACTTTCACTCCATCACCATGATTGAGTTGGGTTGGGTTATTCCGTTCACCAGTCATATTACCATTGGTCTACCATACCATCCATTTTTGGGGTTAATGCTACCAATCCATTTCGGTGTCGACAATATGTTCAAGAGAAGTTACTCAGAGAATTCACTGACCCAGCTTGTGTCTCATCCATTGCAATACCTTCACGCTTCATTCTGTCATGACCACCACCCTGAACCCTGTATCATCAGATTTTTTTCACCTCCACAAAATCATTTTCTCCGTTCTGTGTCATAGATGTGGGATTCATTAAGGCCCTCCTACAACGGGTCACTTCTTTTCGACATCAGCACATTATCCAAGAAGTTGACTTAGGAACAACGCTTTTAGTACTTTTAAGCTTGCATGCCTCAATGGTAAGTTTCTCACTTCCGGTGATAGGTTTACATCAATGGAATTTGACCGAAAGATTTTACGTGGTGTTTGACATCGACTCATGTATTCACACCATGTGAATTGTATTGCAGTACCTTGAGGGTAATTATCATTATTAGTGATTCCTCTCGTGCCTATTAACATATTACATAATTGGCTGGTAATCAGGTGATGTCTTTCCATGTTTGATGCCAGAACATCTTTTCACATGGATCGACTTATACTTCGGGCAAAGATCGAATGAGTTTTGAAGACCTCAGATCTAGTTTCATCCATCTGGGCTGCGATATTTTCAGGAAAATAAAGACATCAAATGTACACCATTGCTTCATAGATAATCATCCAAGCCAAAGGATGTTGGTTCTACCAAAATCATCAGCCTGCCACACAGACAGTTGTCTATCCTATGTACATGAAAATGAATTTATAAAGCTGAGCATGTGAATGCCTGCCTTATCTAGATCATGAAAATATTATGAAGATAATGTATTGTATTGTATCTTATTATAGGTCTCCTTCTAGTTCGAAAAACCTCGGACCCTAATGAAAAAACATTTCAGCCGACATCAAAAGGATTTACAACCTCATGCTTTAGGGGGGCAACTATTATAGACATATTTGGAACTACAACCCCAATCACATATGTGCATAGACCAAGGGATTCTAAGTCCCTAAAAGTTTTATTTCATACCCTAAAGGAGTAAGGTCAGCTGATTACATCATCTCCCAGAAGTTCTCCCTGAAAAAATACTCAGAACTGGTCAAAACTGGACCATATAGATTGCTCAGTGCTAAGGGTGTGATGTATCTCATTTGCCCCATGCAAAAAGTGCGATTCATACTGAAAAGCCCTTCTGTGGGGTGTGATGAGCGAGAGCAGACAAATGGCATAAGCAGTTGGCTAGGTGGAAACCCAGAGAATCTTCTAGAAACTGCCCATTTGACACTTGCCTCTTTGAATTTTCCTAGGGATGAGTAAGAGATCATGAATCTCCAAGTGGAACCAAGAAATATCAGAGAGAGGATACTAATCGAAATCCCAAAAGCTGACTCACCCACCTGCAAACATCTATATATGGATCCCTCATCCCAAAGATCTAGAGGCTGGAATCTTGTATTCTGTAAGGAAGTGTTGTTGGTTTCTTTGTGGAACATCATAGTGTTGGGTGATCTATCTTTTCATGAGGTGAAGAAAGGATTTCATGCTAGGAGGATGGTGTTGGGTTAGATCAATGGGTTGTAATCCTCTCTTCTACTCTTTCTATCAATAAAGCTATTTGATTTTTCCTCCATATTCTTGTATGTCTGAATAGATATACGCATTTGTGTGGTCAATATATATTTGATCCTATATTGTTTATGATTGTAGATCTCTATGCTTTGATGGTATTATGCTGCTTTGACTCTATAGGTGTTCTTTGAAGTGGGACAAGCGAGGAAGGAGCAACAAAGATCTGTCAAAGGGGAGAGGAAACAAGCAAGGAGGCAAGCGAAAGACTGAGGTTCGTACTCTCTGCTCCTCTTTCATCTACATCTCATAAAGGAAAACACAAGTAACTTTAGTTTGTTTGTTTCTAAGATAGCTACCCATCTTAGTGGGACTAGTAGCTCTGAATGGACACTAGATTTCCCAATAACACTAATGTTCTCAAGGTGGCTATCAAGATTTTCAGATTATTTCAGCCCTTTCATTACCTAGCTGAGGTTGTAAAATGAGGAGTTTATATAGCTTTGATAGAGGGGAAATGAATCCTCTTATGATGGGAGAGATATTATCCCTTTGGGATTGTTCCATTTTAATAGGGGAAAAGAGCCCAAACCATTTACCAGACTTCCATTCACGAAGATTCTAGACCTGGAAGTTGTGACTCCTTTTTTAAAAACTTGCCAAAAGAGGGTTGGTGCGGGTCATGAATGGCTTACCAACACCATTTGGTGCTAGGCCTAGTGTTAAACTCTGAAAATTAGCGAAGGGAAGAAACTGAGTGTTAACACCGGTCTTCAAAACTGAGTTTGAAGGAATATTCTTGAGAAATGATGTAAGAGGGAAATGTTTTGTGGATGAACAGGGATGTAGGGAAATTTTCCTCATGGCAGGGAAACACATGAGGGTGATTATAGAGGTCCTCGAGGATCAAGGAACAAGAAGTATAGGCACAATGATAAAATTTTGTGTAACAGATGTCACCTAAAGCATGAAGGCTAGACAAGAGTGAGGGGTGAAATGCTTTATGAGTAGATGCATGGAACCAAAGATTGCCATCGGAAATCCCGCAAGAAAGCATAGATACATATACATCACTGAAATATCTGATACATGAATTGTAGTATGGATGCAACCATCCAAAAGAAAATCATGTAAACGGATCCAAGGTGTGGGCATAGCCATCCAGTAACAAGGATCATATCAAACCCAAGGTATGGTTACAGCCATCCAATAATGAGAAGGATCACATATAACAATCTCATGGTATGGTCACAACCATCCATCTGAAAGAGACATGTATGTAAGCATGATCATGTCACATTTCTCTGTAACCTAGATTTGTGTAATTTGAGCCCAAGGTCTTGCGCTCCAACACGACTTGATCAAAGTGCAAATTCTATCATGCGAATAGATGTTTTGACGTCGAACATGCTAGAAAATCACTTTATTACTAGTCAATGATGTGAACTATTAACAAGCATGAGAGAAACCACCAATAATGACAATGGATCTCAAGGTCCTAGTAGTACAATTCATGGAGTGTGAATAAGGAACTGAAGTTGAACACTCGTGAAGTCACTCGATTGAAAGCCAATGATGAGAACTTGTCGTCGAGTGCGAAGAAATTGCCATTAGGGCATGCAAGCTCTAAGGTACTAGAAGGCATTCTCTCGGCCAACTTCCTGGATAATGAGCTGAAGTCGATAAAAAGTGAACTTTTTGAAGGAGGACCATGATGTATTCCATGTCATCAACATGAGGCAAGGGGTGCAATGATTATGGATGATACAGAGAATCGGGAATGACTATAAACTATAGAAAGATTAACTCTTGAACATATCGGCAACACAACTCCGAAGTTTCGTAGCTTTTGGATCCATAGGATTGGAGGTCATGATGACATGGTAGAGATCAAATGGAAAAGAAAAAGTGGTGGCCCAAACCCAATAAGGTCAATGATGAAGTGGGGACATCCCAACCCGACACAAAGAAGAAGAGTGTCATGTTCAAGAGTGACAAGTTGCTGATACAACTGGTAAAAATTTCCCATTTTCCCCCACCATTTCTAGTAGGTACCCCAATTATTTTTTATCACAAGCTTGAAAGGGATAGCATATGCTTGTAATGTAAGTCCATCCTTTAGATAGATCCAATCTAGTAATATTAATGAGTCCTAAGAAGGATAAGCTCATGTCCATCATGGTGATGAATCCGATGTCATTTAATGTTTAATGAGTTCGACAAAGGGAAAACTTGGTATCTTTTTCACGTTTAGAGAGTTTGAAAAAGACACAAAAAATAAAACTCCAAAAGGTCCCTTTTTCATAAAGTTGTCTCTTGAGCCTGAAAAGCTAGAAAATAATACTTGAAAGAACCTCTTGACCATGTTAGCCAAGGAATACCCTTTTCATAAATAGTTTATCCCAACCCGAAAAAGGGGCTAATGTATACTGGGTAAATGACATTTCAAAACCATTTGTGAGGTCAAAATGACAAGAACTCAGCAACCTTTTCATGTTTTGAGAGTCGGAAAAGGGCTTAAAGTGGACTCCCCATTTTTATTTTCTTTAATGAGTAAAAAATAGAAAAATACTTGGCAATCTTTTCATTTCAGTTTTTCATGAGTCAAGAAAAGAGCTTAATCATGACTCCAACATCATCATAGGCAAACCATCACCTGTAGTTGCACAAGAAGCAAACGTATTATCCATTTCTACGGTAAAATGGCGAAAAAATGCTTTTAAAACCCTAAAGCATGGCTAAAAGTTTATAAAAAGCGAAAAAGTTAATTTTTTTTACCATTTACCCTATTTACTTGATTTGGAGCAATTTTTACCCCCTTGTGCCCTAAATCTTTAGGAGCAGATTGTGGCAGATCCAGGAGGCTGGTCGACGAACCGTCTATTGTAGGTAAGAGCTAAGGCATTAATATTTGCATTAATACTCGTTTTGCCAGCATTTAACCATTTTTCAAGGTTTTTGAGGGATTCCTTGAAAAAAACAATCACCCTCAATTGGCACGGGATCCAGGCATGGGACTATGCCGATTGGGGGTTTTTAACACAGGCATTCGTGCCAGTTGGCACACTTGTTTTAAAAACATGTGTGCCAGTTGGTGCACCTATTTTAGAAACAATCGCGCTAGCGTAGAGAACTAAGAATTTTCAAATTTTGCCCAATTTCATTGCCTTATATGCAAAATTTCTCCTTCAAGAACTAACATTAAGTTGAATGCGGGGTGTTTGCAGGAAAAGATGGTGATCAAGTGGAAAGAGCATGAGTGTGAAAGAATATATGCATTGGCATTGGAAGATCCAAATTGTCTTAATGCACTAAGGGACTGTGGGCTCCTTAAGTTCTTCCTGACACTGGGTCTATGGGCTCAACCTAAGCTATTACAATACTTGATCAGTCTACGGGATGTTGGACAAGAGGTATTTGTGATCAATGACCAAGAGCTAAAGCTAGAGACTTTAGAGATTTACTTCATAACTAGAATATCCCATAGAGGGGAACCGGTCCAATTGTATGGAGGCAGACCCATAGGGGTGAGTATAAACATGTTCCTAGTTGAACATTGCTTGAGAGCTCTGAAATCTACAAGCGGTAAGATCGACATCATGACCATAAACGATCTTATATTGAAGGTGCTACTCTTGACCATTAACAAAGTAGCTGGGGCTCAAGCATTACATGAGTCCAACAAATATAAATTACAGTATGTGGTATACTACACGACGCCCACTATCTTCAACTGGGAGGAAGCCATGAAAGTGAACATGAAAAACCAAATATCCAAACGCAAGGCAAGGAACCTGAGGTAGTTTGGATATGATTTTGTTCTGATGACTTTCTTCCTGGAACGGATCCCACTATTCCACTATAAACTAGCGGAGGTAAACTCCCCGATGCCACGAGATCCACAGATGGTTTCTTGGGGTGAGCTAATGCCCAGGACTGGAGGGGGCCAACACATGTCATACAAGCCTGCTTTACTTGAAAGGTTGAGTCGTCAACAAATTGTTGTGGAGGATTGGCCGTATAGTGGGACTGACTTCTGTGGCAATCCTGACATGCCTCTTCAAGAGGGAGAGGATTTTGATGATGGAGGTGAGCAAAACAATTTCGGTTTTTGGTTTTTTGTTTTTGTTTTTGCATATATGTTTTCATGACATATTGATTGTGTAATTGTAGATGTTGGACCAAAAAGACTAGCAGGGATTTCCCCTATAGCTAGATGCGTGATTCGATAGTTCAAGGTCGCTCTTTATCCAGAAGGAGTGGAAAAGGAGGAAGAGATTGCCCAAAATCTAGAGGGCGTAACCAGAGGAATCCCAAAGTATGCACAGATCAAGGACATTCCTCATTTTTATCAAAGGCACATAATGGGGGTGTTAGATCAGATTCAATGGTTATTGACTCATGTAGTACGAGCAGTAACCTATTATCATGATCACCATGCAAAATATTCCATACTTTAGCATTTATAGTTTTTGAGGCATGCGAGCCATGGATGTATTCAGAACACATATATTATTTTTTGGATGTTGATGTGTCACACTAAAAAATTATCGATATATATATATATATAATATAATAATATATATATATATATATATATATATATATATATATATATATATATATAATATATATATATTTCCTATTTACTATGATACAATGTTTTTTTTTTTCACATATTGTTTAAATGTTTGTCTAAAACATAATTAGTCAATGCATTTGTAAATGTATTCATATGCCTAGGAATGTGATGATATGTGATATAATCAAAATTTCTTTCCAATACATGAATACGCAAATACATTATCAATATATGAGCGTTTTTGATAGAATATTTCCCATTGAGCTAAAGAACAACAAGTTGTGAATCAAGGTTAACAACCATTTCTCGAATGCCAAGAGCAATGGCCTCTAACAAGAGTTCGACAAATCCACTATATTCAACAATTTGTTTAGTTGTTTGACACAAACAAATACCTTTAAGATCAATCAACTCACCATGAGGGGCATACATAGCCAATTCCACAGATGATAGATTTTGAGTACTATGGCAAGCACCATCAACAAAACTGATGTAAGGAGTCACAGACATCTGCAAAGCAGGTGAAGACATAATAAGCAGCAAAGTTTCTTAAAAAGCACACCAAACTAAACTATACAAAAATGAATAACACACTTAGCTCATAGGCCCCTTTTCGTAATACACACTTAACAATATAGGGCCCATGCCACATGGTTTTGAATTTACCTGCCCCTAGCTTATCGTTAGCTTAGTCGTACAGCAAGACCAAATCACCTTTAGAAAAATCATGAGGAGAGACTGACTAATCAAAATGGGATGTAACTTTCTTTTTTCAAGCTTCAATAATTAAAGCAATGAGATGATAGGTTTCATACAGTCGTTCAAAATATAGGAGACTCTCTTCTTGATGCAATGTTTCGGGGAGTAGTTTGACAACCAATTTGAGTGAGGGAATTTCATATTCAATCAGTAGGGTAACTTCTAGACCATAGATGAGTTGAAAAGGTGTGAATCTAGTTGCGTCTTTTGTCGAGGTTCAGTAGGCCCACAAAGTTGAAAAAAGCATGAGATGCCAATTGATTTGTGTATCCCAATGGTGAACTAAAGCATAGTAACTAAAACTTTGTTCACTGCTTCATCTTGGTCGTTGGCCTGAGGGTAATACAGAGTTGAGCTTTCATGACACAAGCTCAATTTTGAAGTCAGCTCAGCCATCATGTAATCACGAAAATGGGAGCCATGGTCAATGACAATGGCTTGAGGCACTCCAACATGTAAATCACATGATTGAATAGAAATTGTGCCATCGTTTTATTGTCAGTTGAATATGTAGGCATCACTTAAGCCCATTTGGTGAAGTAATCCATGACAACGATAATATAACCATGCCCCCCGATCAAATGAGGATTACATGTCATAAAATCAATTGCCCATTTGGTAAAGGGACCAATGGTAATAACGAGGTGAAGGAGAGCAAGTGGGGCGCACATTTTCCGTGGATAAATCTAGCACTGGTGGAATTTGCAGACAACAAGAATGCAATCCTTAAAAATGGAGGGCCAGAAGTAATCTTAAAAATGTACTTTTTTTCTCTTTCCCTGTCATCAAGGTTTGATAATTTTTAGATCTGGTAGCCACATTTATAGGCATATTCATCATAAACACTTGGGAACCTACGAGAATAGAGCACTGAGGCTAGTCTACCATTTGGGTCTGCGGGGATTGAAATGGTTATTTTAAGACAGCAGGGGTCCCTTTAAGAAAGAAACTAACCTCAGAGCGCTGGGGACAATATTTAGTGTAATGATTCTCCTCACAGATGGGGCACGGGTCCTTCGACTTTCTTTGAGAATCATCACCAACAGACGACTTAGGAGGGCCCTATTTTGGGGCATCGACTTTGGCCTTGTCTATGCCCTAATTTTTACCCTTAGAGGATTTTTCCATCATGGTAGAGTGAACAATGTGAACCTCAGACCATGTGAATTTCGAAAGGGATCACTGGAACTAGTGTTCGAGACTAATTTCTGCTTGGAGGAATATTTCACGGGGGTCTGAGACACGAAACCAATAACTCCATCAACAGGTGGCATATTCGGAGACTTCGATGCAGCCATATCAGATGGTGGTCTGGGAGCATCAGGTAACATCTCATACAATGTGCCAAATTGCGAGTAGACGAGGTCTAAATACTAGGCATGACCAATGGCTTGCTCCTCATTTACACATCCACCCATAGCTATGTCCTTAGTAATTTTGCTTACGAATGATTTTGTGAACTATTCTATCAACAACTTATCAAAAATTTCAAACTTGATCAAGCGACGCCGAACTGTGGGTCATAGTGTCTTGCATAAGTGACATAAGCAAATAGGTGCCAGTTTCATAGCGAAACGACATATGGAAATGAGTGAGGAGGGAAATTGCGAGAGTGTTGAAGTCACTGTAGGTACCTCAAGGCAATTCGATGTACCATTTTTCTGCAGCCCCTGTGAGAGTTCTTTGAAAAACTCGTAGGTGGATAGAATCATTAATGTACAAATTGGAGGAACACCAGAGGTGATATGTCATCATGTGGGATTATGGATCCTCCTTTGTTTTTCACTCAAATTTTGGGAAATCACTAAGAACTTTCATTGGAATGGGAGGCTAGTAAGGCGAATGAAGGATAGGATCATTGGTGAGCCTTGATACATCTGGTACTTCCAACATGGCCAAGAATGATAATTGCATATTAAATGACATTTGGAGCCTTTGAATAAACCTGAACTGTGGAATCCCTCCTTGTTGGTAAGGATTTTTCCCCCAGAGTGGAGGATTTTGTCCATATGGATTCTGATTTTCCCCCACTGTAGTTTACCTTGCTCGTAGGGAGGATTTTGCCTTGGGTAGACCTGATATTGTCCTGCCATAGGTTGTTGATAGGTAGATGGGTTAAAAGGCTGTTGAGCATGTTGACCTTGGATGTAAGGATTTTGAAACTACTGACCCTGGACATATGGATTTTGTACTTGCTATCCCTAGACATAAGGGTTTTGAACCTGTTTCCCTTCGACATAAGGGTTTTGCACCTATTGCCCCTGGACATAAGGATACTAAACTTGCTACTGTTGGACATAGGGATTTTGAACCTTCTGTTGTTGGATTTGACCTTGCCATTACAAAGGTTGACCTTGGCCCTGAACGGGATGACCTTGTTGATATGCATAGACAACCTTGCTGTTGTAGAGGCTGGATCTGTTGCTACAAAGGTTGACTTTGTTGCTACATAGGTTGACATTGTGGATGCTGCAAAGATTTCCCCTATTGCTGCAAAGGCTGGCCTTGCAAGGAGGGTTGTTGAACAAATTGCGTCTGTAATTGAAAAGGTTGTTGCAATTGTTGGAAAGTTTTCCCTTGTGGTTGTAGTAGTTTTCCCTACTGTTGCAATGCTTTCCCTTCCTACAACGAAGGTTGCCCTTGTTGCTGCAAAGGTAGCTGGATAGTTCACAAATTGAATCTAGCCATACGCACCAGGCACATCTGATTGGATAGGCTGAACATAAGGCCCAACCTAAGGAATGTAAGGTGGGATAACCAAGGCTTTTGAACCATATGGAACATAAACCGGTTGTAATGGAACTTGAGCCACATATGGTTACTGGTGCTGGATGTTAGCTAATTCGAATGGATCAACATGGTTAGGAATAACACCGTAGAAAGTTTGATTCGTTCCAACCATGTGAGTTTGTGATCCACTCACATTGGTTTCGCCTGACATCATGAAGATATTTGGATATCCCCCCCAGGAGGTTGCACAGTCTGTCCACTCACTAGAGGGGTAGAAGAACTTACCTAGACCTTACTTACTGAGATTGTCAATTGAACTGGAAGAGTCGGTTGAAACAGTGAAATAATCTGAGATGGAATGGTAGGTTGAACTGGAACTAAAGTGACTACAGTTTGTACAATTGGTCAAGAGGTCATGTTATGAATGAATGAAGCTAATGTAGGCATGGTGCTAGAAGACCATATAGGATCCCGATACAACAATGAGGCATTGGGAGTGCCCAAGACCAACTAAGATAGAGAGGTATAACCATGCAGTAATAAAGGCTCACTAAAATCAGGATAAATGCTAGACGGGATGGCTCCTGTGTAAGGGAAACCTTATAGAAGGAACTCATATGTCTACTCATCAACCACTTGAGGAGTGTGAGTGGTAGAAACTTTCATTTGACTCAAATAGGAGACTGGGATTTCACATTCTAACTCCATGGGAAATAACTAGCGATGAGCCGAACATGAACGAGGAGACAACTCCAATGGAACACTAGGCTGATCGTACAGACTATAAGGATGCTGTGCAGATACCACAAAAGGGTCTATAACCAGTCCTTATGGACTATAAAATGTCTAACTCTTGGGAGTCTTGATAGTATTATTCCTAGCCAGATTCGTAATATGACCAAGTATCTGACGGAGGCAGATGAGAAGACAAAGGTTGGATACTTAGAACAATTCCAAGTTCAACACCTTGATCCTCAAGTGACTATGGAAGTTCAAGGAAAGTTTCTTCAAATGAACTTCCAGATGGGGGAGAGGAAGAGGAATGAGGCAAACCTGATGGTTCAACCACGATGACTTTGTCTCAAACAAAACAGAAGAGATATTAATTTCAAGTCTTTTAAAAATATATTAGAGAAATACTCACAATGTTGTCTAGAAGAAGACTACCAGGATTGTGATGTGATCGTGGGATTTTTTTTTCAAGACTTTCAAACAGACTAATGCATTTTCATGTTTTAAGAGTCTAGAAAAAGGAAAAGATGAGTCTAGTCTCCTTTGGTTTGAAAGAGATTGAAAGGAAAAGTTATTGATGATATTTTAAATTTAAAGAGTCAAAAAGAACAAAATGACTGCTTAGGATAATCTAGGCAAAAGGATTACCAGGTAACCATGAACTGCAGAATACCTCTCGGTGAATTAAGAAGTATGGGTAGGCAATCTCCTCAAATGTTGTGTTCGGTGTGTCACATTTACAAGGCAGAAGACTCAACTTCCTACGGATAAAGGATTTCAAACCTAGTAGGGTCTCCCTTTATATATGCGACAGTATGGGAAGCACAAGTTTGTGCTAGCATTTTCTAATTCCGAAGCGAATGAAAACTACTAGGTTTAAAGACTCTGGAACACGTCTCTAGCCTAGACCTCTAAATGTGAGTGTTTAGTTTCAAATGCGCCTCAGGTTAATTGAATATATTTTAGAAGTTTATCTTTAAATTAAGTCTCGGTTTTTAGGCCCTATTGATGTCACCTGAAAAACTCCTATGTGCAACTATATGAGACAAAACCCTTTCAATTCGGTGAATGCTTACACTAATTGAGAGAAGAGAAAGACATCAATGCAATAAACAAGCAATCAAAAGTAAGATGACTCTTCACTACGATTTTAAAAAAAAAATAATGAAAATTCTTTCCACTTCCTACTCTTCCTATCAGATGCACTTCAACTAGTCCTTTTAACAGTAAAAGAAGTTCATTTCTTTTCACATGCTCATGATTATGTAATTCTAGCTTTCAATGATGCCGACCAATGCAACATATCAATTAAACAAACTAGAATGGTGTAGTTTCTTCAATGGAATGCCAAAACGAATCTTTCACATACACATTTCAATGAATATTTCTAAACACCCAAACACCAACGAAATGCAAAGCATGACAAGAAGAACTCCTTCCAAATCAAATGCAAAAATTCAATCGAAACCAACCGAGAAATGTGATCTATGCTTGGAAAAGAGACGTTCAACAAGAAAAGAGTAAACAAAACTTTTTCACTTGTTGAATTGAAACCAAAGCAAGATAGATGCAAGGACTAAAAAATGAAATGCACAAAGCATCAATCCAACAACTTGACTTGATGAGCAGACAAACAAATGAATGGACAATGACCTAGATGCCCTAGGGACACAAACCATCTGAAAATTCAAAAAATCAAGTAAGCCAATATCAAACCAGTCAAACAAACAAATCAAGCTAACAAAGCATTCCAGCCAAGGAGAAGATAGGCAAACAAGCTGAGAATAAGAACCTATGAGGAAAAGACACACTAGAAATGATTTAGGAGAAACCTTGATTTCAACCTACAGGCATTGATGCATCTGTCTAACTAGAAACAAGCACCATCAGGGGCTGTGGCACGACTGTTCAAAGGGAACTCGCGCCAGTCAGCATGACTGTTAGAAAATAAATCATGTTGATTGAGGGATTCAACGAAAAAAAATAATTTCACAAACCAGAACCAGAATTGTCACTCTAAATTCAAGAATACAAGCAACAGATGACTTGAAGCACATATTATGAAAGAGAAAGATTGAAACAAGAAAATTTGTCACAAATCATGAAATGAAAAACAATCCAAAGAGAGGTATGGATCCCCATTATGGTCACCAATTTGCGGAGTAGGAGTATCTTCTCTGCAGAGTGAGACGATCCCTCTAGCCCAAGAGAGTGGGTCTAGCTGCAAATAAGACAATATAATGTAAATTTCCTTAGATTAGAATTGAATAAGAGGGCCTACCTCTTATAACACTAATCCATTTGATGGTGATATTTCTTCCTTGATCCAACTTCCTTTCATTCCTTTCATTCAAATACTTGGAATAAACATGCAAGAAACAACAACAAACATGATAACATAAAATAAAATTTAATCTACTTAAAAGGTCAAGGAGTTTTAAGCTATCAAATGCAATATTACACATGATATAGGAAATAAACCATGAGTTGTATTAAAATAAACTTCAAAGAGAAATACAACCGAAGCCTTGACATTGCAGGTTCACTTTGGCAAGTCCAGGTTCTAGCACCACTATAAGCATCTCATGATTCACCCTCAAAACAATGGAAGTTCAAGGCCTCTTCCCCTTTGCTCCAAACCAAAAACTACAAGTTTATTCTCCCTTTATACACACAAACTAGAAGGCTAAGGTTCTCAAGGTGGCTATCAAGATTTTCAAATTATTTCAGCCCTTTCATTAGGTAGCTAACATTGTAAAATGAAGAGTTTATATAGCTTTGATAGAAGGGAAATGGTGATAGGTCCCTAGAATACTAGTGATTACCCCATTATTATTGTAGTTGTATCCCTTATTAATATTGTTGTGCCCCTATTGTCCCCATATTTTTATTACTATGCCACATAGAATCCCTGTATTGTTATTTTTGTGGCTTTATATTATTATTGTTAGGTTGGCTGGGTTATATTGTGACTCCTTAGACTCCTATATATAGCAAGGAGGTTTTTTCATTTGAATCATCCAATAATTGTTAATTTATGTAATGTAAAGGAGGTTGCCCCCTCGAAGAGGCTGAATTCTAAGGCATTGATCTATCTTTTCTATCTTTTTCTTGAGCTAGTTTCATAACATTTGGTATCAGAGCTTTGGATTCTAGGGTTTCACTGCTCCAAATAAGTCATCATGGCATTTTCACTATAACATTTCTTCTAAAAAAAAACCCATTTGAGAAAAAATCGCACTGAACCTTGGGTCTAAATTTCAGAACTTCTCGCACTATATTTGCGGAGATATGATCTGAGGAAGTTGGACTTTTTGCAAACTCTTGAATTGCATTCCAAACAGGTGATTTGGGGAAAATCGTCATAACTTTCTCTCTGAGCATCGGATTGAAGTTTCGTAAGAAGGTATTGAAAGAAGATGGATTGTATCTTCTTGTATATAGTTTTTAGAGCCAAAGGTTGAAACAGTGACTCATGGCACGTCGTACAAGTTCGCTCTACTGAACTAGTTTATAATCAGTTCACTGTGGGAGATTTCACATAACTCTTTCTTGGAGAATCCAATTTGGATCAGACTTATGGCATTGGAAAGAGGGCATAGAGGGCTACTACAGCTCACAATTTCAAAAATGGATGGTCTGAAATTACAGAGATACATCATATTCAATATCAAGCTCCTACAAAGTGAAAAAAGGTGTGTAGTTTTTTTTTAAATTTTTGCATAAAGCTTGGTTTGAAAAATTAGTTTGAAGGAATTCAAAGGGCATAGTAAAGCATTATTATTGGTAATTGATGCCCCAAGGAAAGAAAATGCAAAGACCTAGTAAGCAACCTGAAAGCTCTAGCATGACTCATGAAGAAGAGGAAGAAATGCAATATGATATATCAAAATTATGAGACCAAGTGAAACAACTGTCATTTGCACAAAAAGGAACAGAATCTAAGATGGATGGTTTAAATAAAGATGTAGAAGCTAAGATGGATGTTTTAAAGAAAGGTGTGGAAGCTAAGATGGATGATTTGAAGATAGATTTGAAGACAGACATGGAAGAATTGAAGATAAATATGAATAAGTTGCTACAAGAAATGGTTAATAAGGGTGAAAGGGTACTAAAGGAAACTCATGATGAGAACAAAAGAAATGTTAATCATGATTCCATAGACTCTAATGTTGGATCGAAGACCCACCATATTCCAAAAATCGATATGAGGAAGTTTGATGGCAAGGATCCTCGCAACATGGATATTACAGATGGAGCAATTTTTCGATCTCAATAATGTGCAAAACACACAAAAGGTACGTATTGAAACTTTATATTTGGAACCAAATCAGTTTGTATGGTATCAATGGCTTTGCTCTCGTAAACAAATTATCACTTGGGCAATTTTTACGGAAGAATTGACAGCACATTATGAAGATACAAAAAGCAACTTTAGCCAATTGATAAGTCTCAAACAAAAGGGTTCAATAATGGGCACATTGAGGAGTTCCAAAAATTGAACATAAGGTAAAAAATATTCTAGAGGAGCATAGGATTGATGTGTTCATAGGCACTTAAAAGGATAATATCCAACATGATGTTCGCCTTTGGGAACCTGATTCATTAGAGAAGGCATTCAGGTTAGCAAGAAAAATGGAAAGCAAAATTAGGCAACCAGGAAGCATACCACTCACAACTATAAAGACAGAAGTGTTGTTGCCCCTAGTCTTCCACAAACTATAAGGTTGACACCACAACAATTGGAAGAAAAAAGAGCAAAAGGGCTTTGTTACAGTTGTGATAGCAAATACACTAAGGGTCATAAGTGTGCTGAGAAGAAATTATTCTACATAGTTTGTGAAGAGGAAGAAGAAAAGGAGCAAGAAAGGTCAAAGGAAGAGGATATAATCAAGGAACAAAGCCTAGATAAAGAAGAATTGAATCTGACCATATCTTGTAATGCATTGGCTGGAATTACCATCCTCAAACCATCAAGATAGAAGGACAAATCAAGAAGAAAAAGGTAATAGTGTTGATTGATTCAGGAAGTACCCACAATTTTATTCATTGTAAGGTAGCAAAAGAATTGAATTGCTTCCTATATCCAGCACCAGAGTGTCAAGTGATGGTTGCAAATGGAGGAACAATAAATTGCTCTGGAAAGTGCCATAATATCAAGCTATCCATGGGAGAATATGTATTGACTAGCCCAATTCTTTCTATTCCAATGGGAGGTGTTGATGTTGTATTAGGAGTCCAATGGCTACAATCCTTTGGTACAGTATCTTTTAATTTTCAAGAACTTTTCATGAAATTTTCTGTGGAAGGAAATGAAGTTTAATTAAGGGGTATTGCAGGGAAACCAAGAAAGATAATCAACTCTAACAGCATGACAAAGCTTCTAAAAAAGGAACAAAGGGGTGTAATTGCAAAATTATGTTCGTTAGATGTTCTCGCATTGGAATCATCTATATCTCCAAATCTCCAAAAAGTATTGAAAAATCATTCCAAGGTCTTTGAGACTCCCAAAGGTCTCCCACCTATTTGTGATCATGATCATGCTATTCATCTGATTCCAGGAAGTGTTCCTCCAAACATCAGGTTGTATAGAATATCCCTATGTCCAAAAGAGTGAAATTGAACGTATGGTTGCAGAAATGCTAGAGGCTGGTATAATTCAACCAATTCAAAGTTCTTTCTCTGCTCCAGTAGTATTGGTGCACAAGAAGGATGGATCATGGCGCATGTGTCCGGATTATAGGGAGCTCAACAAGCTCACTATAAAAGATAAGTTTCCCATTCCTGTCATTGATGAATTACTGGATGAATTGCATGGATCAATTTACTTCACCAAGTTGGATCTTCATTCAGGAT